>OZ023247.1:22359055-22562460 GCA_964006365.1 Trididemnum miniatum | reverse complement strand
TTCTTTCTAGCGTTTGACAGCATTGAAGACGCATCGAAAGTTTTTTCGCTATTTAATTTTGTTCACAAGAAAATTAAATGCAACATCGAAACAAGAATTGATAGAAAGCCAACAAATGCAAGCTCATACATAAAGTGGAACAGCTACACGCCTTTGCGTTATAAACAAATTCTAGTCGCAACCTTGCGTGATCGTGCGCACAACATCTGTAATAGTTGGAAGCAGATCCATTACGAATTTTAACAAATGATCAAGACTCTGCAAACAAATGGATATTCCAAAGTATTTATCGACTCTCAAATATCAAGGTATCTGAATAAAAATACAATTCATTTAAAGTCAACGTAATTCCGACAATAACGATAACATGAAGTGGGTATTTTTGAATCTATCATTCTTTTTCGCCACTTCTCATCACATACAAAAAGAAATAAACGCATTTTCCCGAAACGCTTTTTCGCCACTTCTCATCACAGCCAATCTTGATCGCAAACTAACACTAGTGCATGCGAGTTTTAAAACTTTTCCAGTGTAGATTGTATTAAAAAATATAAATGCAATTCGTTTCGTAGAAAAATGTGTCATCAATTTAATGTGTTTTTTCCTTGCTGTTGCTTGAAGCTTTTCTCAAATTAAAATTGTGCTTTTATCTTCCATTAACTTAAATTTTTACTTCTCTCGCGCTGATAGTAGTCAGATTTAAATTTTTACTATTCTAATTCTCAACTGATGATTTTATCAACGGAAACGCATGTTTTTCAGTGCTTCCTTCTAATCGCAGCTTCTCTTTTTGTTTCTTTGTTTAGATCCACTTAAAGTCATAAACATGAATCTAGCGATAACATGTAAACAAAATATCATAGTTCGCCGGTTCAGCCAGTTATGTATTAGTGTATTGCAGTTAAGTTTAAGTTTGGTAATTGCAGTTATGAAGCCATTGTTGATTATGAGTTTTAATTGGTGTATTATTTTTTCATGTTTACATTTTATTTGAATAAGAACAAGTTTTTGAGTGTTAAATTAGTAGGAATTTTGTAAAAACAAAATTGTCAATTCGCGCTGGTTGTTACGTACAATAGCCTGCTATCACAAATAGTCAGTAAGTATTTTCTGTTTGAATTTAGTAATTTGCATGCTGAATTCTGTTGCTTATTTGCTTTTCTTTAATCGTAGAAAGTGTCGTTTATGCTACACGGATTACGATTGTGGATTGCGTCCGTGTTAAAACTGTCATCCAAAGTACAGGAAGTGTAAACGTTGTCTGCTGATTGAGTAGCAGCATGTCAATCATTTCCAAGTAACACCAGTGATATAGTCGCTAGACGAATACGCGATTATAGTTATAATCCTAACATGTTTATTTTGATGTAACAACTGTGAGTGCAGCTTTTGTTTGAATATCGTGAGCTGCTCTCCTGCTCATTTTACTTTTGACAATGGGGTGAGTAACCTCTTGAAACTTCAAAAAATAAAAAATTCTCAATTATTCTGGCTGCATGTTTTTTACAAAAGTCAATCAAATAAATAATTGATTTCTTCAGACGCGTCAGAGCATTGTGCCTAGGCTAACTGAGAATTCTTGAAAATCTCATCAAAACCAAACAAATTGGAAAAGAAACTAGATCTGAGACACCCCTGACTTAAAACAAAAAATAAAGCAACAATCGAACAAGCGTGTGCCATAAACCTCATTAAGTGACGTAAAAGTTATAGTAGGTTAGATACACAAGAAAACAGTCAATTACAAAAATCGTTGTTGGTTCTCAAGCATAAGCACTTAACGAACCCAGGTTCGAATGCACCAAGATAACCCCTGCTATGCACCAACAAGTCGGGGTTAGCTAACCAAGATTTTGCGCAATAATTTGCTCAGCCGCACAGCAAATTTTTTGATTTGGCAGTGGTTTATACTCAAGAGCTAGGCTAACTTGCTGCTAAAGTGCTTTATAGAATTACGAGAAAGCGCAAGAATATTCTTATAATTGCGTGACAATTGTCTTTTTCTGCGTATACGAAATCCCTTCATGGGCAATCTCGCTGACGCTCGCCTATCACTTTTTTATGACTAGCCTAGGCTATTCCAGCAATTTATCGTACACTTGGATTATCCGGATCCAACGTAAGCCCCATGGAAAGAGAGACGGAGAACAACCCATGAGTTTAAAAATAAATCATTTTGGCATATTTTCAACGCTGAAGCAGGGCCGTTGAGAGAAAATCCGGGCCCTGGGGCAGAAATATACTTCGGTCCCTCTGAACCCTGTAGACTTTTGTTGAAAATCATTAGGCTTAGTGCTTTGAAGTGATTCCAACTACGGGCCGTTGCCAGTGGCGGGATTCAGCCGGTTCGCACCCGTTCTATACAACCGTCTCACGGAATTTTATCAAATCAGCGAACCGGCCAGCATTGTTGTTTACACTTGTACCATTAGTTGAAATAGAACCGGCTGAAAATATAACTTTTGCAATGGAAGCGGCTCACAAAAAATTGAATCCCACCACTGGCTGTTACCCCATCTTATAATCCTAGTAATATGCGACCGAAATATTTGAAAATATTCTTTCGATGGTAATATTCACGCAACAGACGTATGTCCCTCAAAGTCCTGATTAATATCATATTTTTTAAAGTTGTGAATAAGCAATTACCCGTTTACTAACAGCAAGGTAATGGGTAAGGCATGTACAACTCAGGTGCAGATCTAAAGGGGGTGGGGGGTCCGGACCCCATGGAGCGAGGTTAAAAAGTCGATAGGCTACATGAGCGACTACTAACTGCCACCTGAGCTATAATGACTAACTGTGCACCGTGCGCAGTGATTGCTGCACGTCATGTGACATGAAGTCATTGCAAGTACATATAGGTGATGATTATGTCGCAACAATTGTAACGATACCACGCCGCCACGGAAATGGGAGGTTTCATTAGCGTCGGTGATAATAAAACTATCTTTTCGTCCCATATAAAACGCTAACGACGCAGATTAAACAGATCTTGTACTTGATGGACACCCTTTTGCAGAGCCGGCGCCAGAGCAGTCGACTTAGGGAGACCAAGCGTTTATCGAGGGGGGGGCTAAAGTTTGAAAATAAGCATAAAAACCGCTGTCTTCAAAAGAGTAAGCTTGTTATTTGGGGGGGCCAAGCATGTCGATTGGGCTAAGTCGACTTCTCTGCTAAGTCGACTGCTCTGGGCGCTAAGTCGACTGCTTTGGCGCCCCTTGGCCCCCTTCCCTTTGGCGCCGGCCTTTTACGAGGACAAAACTCAAATGCGAAAGCACAAGTATGCATACATAACTGCAGACGTCTGCAGTTATGTATACATACTTGCGCTTTTACATTTGCGTTACAAATTGTGACCTTAGCGCTGGCATTCACTGTGTTATCTGGGCTGTATGCACAGACACAGTGTCTGCCTTGTCCCCTGCTTTTTCACGGGCGAACGGGTTGAGCAGAGAGTTTTTTTGCAGGACTATTCACTGGTATATATACAGTGGAAGCCACGTAATGTAACTGCGGGTTATGTTATCAATCGGTTAATATTATTGGAATTCCTGATCCCCGCCCGAAAGTACAATATGCATTACAAATATGTCGGAATGCCGCGTACTGTAATCAGTACATCGGTATTGTTATCAATTTTTTCTCAAGCGTAGAGACTAATTTTGTTAACTTCTAACGTAAATGCCCAGCTTTGACGATTAGCGGCCTGAGAAAGCTATAAACATCGAAACAGGAACTGTTGGAACGTTGAAAGAGCAAAACAGCAAATGAACTGGGTGATACTTTCGAGGCAAGCTTTAATCTAGTGAGTTTGAAAAAAGGAGATCAAGAAGCTGACTTTATTTTGGTTAGGCTTATTGTCGGGCAATAAAGGGCATTGTTTATTTCAATACTTTTCTTCATGTCCTGCTTTTATTAACTGTCAGCTGAACCACTCAGTTACTGCACAAGACCACCAGTTGTGACAAGCTGATGCAAAGACAATAGGCTGTGTGGCACTACGGTGGCAGTGAGTTTTTTATCGGTGATTTTCTTAACCTTTTAAGATGAAGAAACGCAGAGATTTAAGCATCGCAGAGATTTAATATTTTGTTTGCAGTTGTAGTGTATTTAAGTTTGTTTTTGCGACACCTAACGAACAATAAAATGGCAATTTTCATTTTTTCGGTAAATGTTATCAATCGTTTATTGTTATCATTGTTGGTGTTAACAAATGTGATCACTAGGGCAAGTTTTTGTTGCACTAAAAAAATACAAAAGTTGCGTTTATTTTTAACAAAAGTTGCAAAGTTGCAATTATTTTACAAAAGTTGTGAAGTTGCATGAAAAAATTTAAAAAGCGGTGAAATCAGTTGACAAAGTTTGTGTCTATTATTGACATGAACATGATTTATTCAAATACCGGTACACTGCTAAATATTTCCAAACATCGTCTTGAGCAAAGTGACGATCTTTAGCTAACAGCTGCTTTGCCCAGCATGCTGAAGCTCATAATTACAGAATATTGCGAGCCTATTGTTACAAAATAAATGACGCTGGAAAACTTCATTCATTGTGCATTCTGTGACAATTACGGCTTGCATTAAAACAAAGTAGACGTAACGCAGGCTTACTTACATCTAGGAAATTATTAGTAAAATAATTAGACAAGACTGTTCATACTTTTTTGCGAGATTTTTTGAAAATGTTTCGTAAAAGTTGCAAAAAAAGTTGCCTCTAAAAACCAAAATAGTTGCAAAAAGTTGCGAAATAAAATTTTGGCAAACAGCTCTATAGATGTTGTAGTGAAATTTATCGTAGCTTAGAAAGCTTCCCAAAGCTGCAAAAAAAGTTGCAAAAGTTGCAGAAACTTGCCCTAGTGATCACATAAAGCGGCATCCTCTGTAGTTACGAACCGCAAGCAAAAATTGCGTCTCAGGTATATATATTGCCCTGAGTAAATGTCGGACACACCAACTGCACTGATAAGACCTGATAGGTCGAAACAGTGTTCACTGTCTGTAGTCATGTGTACATCGAAACTGTTTTTCTCTCGCGTTCCTGTTCACCCCAATGTCCGGTAAATTCAAATTTTAGAGAGGAACTTTGAGGAAGCGCGCAACAATTGTTTGTCATTTACGACGTTGTGAAATTTTCGATTTGTATGGCATCAATTTGATGTTTGAACTTCGGCTATCCTGTAAGCAAATATCAGCATCTGCAGCCCACAAAGTTTTCACGATATTGGTGACAAGAATGAAATGGAAAGCGCAACGTGCTAGCCAAAAGTTTTTCAATTCCATAAAAGTCTTAATAGAGAATCGGAAATGTGGCGTGCTAAATTTGTATATTCTTCAATGCCTACTCCAAATACTTTATTAAACGCACTTAATGTTTGCAACAAGGAGCTATTTCCAAATTTGTACGTTTTGTTGTAAATAGCATGCGTTATACTGGTCGTCGTCGTTTGGCGGGGCATCTCTTCCAAGACAGATGGAAGAACCAAGGCCGAAGGTTTATCCTTTTACCACCCTGGCCACCAAACTGCTTGGGTCAGATGCTGACTGTAAGGGACTTCAGCCAGCATCTTGTTTCGTCATCCAAAACCATTAGACCAAACATACCTCGGGGTGCCCGATGTATGGGACACTGTGAGATGATGTGATCTGCGGTTTGTTCACTGACACCACACTCACAATTCGCTAGAGGAGCAAGACCCCATTTGTACATGGACGAACAGAAACGTCCAACACCAGAGCGCAGACGGTTGAGCTTGACCCAGGCTGCCCTGGGCAGACCCATACCTAAGGGTCTGGAGCTAGCCTTGGGAATGAAAGCGTGGAGTGGCAATGCGTTGGCAGAGTACTCCATGTCCCATTTGGTGTTCGTCCACTCGGCTGCATGGACGTCCATCTCAGAAAGACTGTCTAGTACAGTGGTTCTTAAACTAGGTTCGACCGAACCCCAGGGGTTCGGTGAGGCTGTAGCAGGGGTTCGGCTAAGATCAGAATAAGTTTTTGCAAAAAGGCATACAGTTGTAGTAAATGACTATCTCTGCGTGAAATGATGCATCCCCCCACCATACTCTTTCAACGCTGTTTTTGATGAATACAATTTTTTCATAATTTCAAACCTATTTGATAACAATCATCTTTACGCCTTAAGCACGCATAAATCGAAAACATGTGAACAAAATGTATCACATTTGGTGAAGGACTTAGAGTTAGAGGCAAAAAAAATAAACAGAATTTGCCATAAAAATTGTTCAAAAAGCTCTAAAATGGCCATTACAGTGTCTAAATTTTTGAAAACTTTCCGGGAAAGCATCCCCCCGGACCCCCCTAGAGCCATATTTTTGTTCCTCAATTTGCTTCAAATTAACTTTCCGGAAAAAATACGCTTAAAAAATGTATGCCACTCTTCACCGCCTTAAGAATATTCTGAAAACGCCCCTGACGTGAAACATTTTCAAAGAGCCAATGCTTTTTTCCGGTTTAGACGTCTAACGTCTTTGCACTCATTTAACATTCAACCTAATTCAAAACTGCATCCCCCTCTAAAATTTTCTGGATCCGCTCCTGGTCATAATTAAGGGTTCGATGTATGCTTGCATGACACCTGTTGGGTTCGATACTTCCGACAAGTTTGAGAACCACTTGTCTAGTAATTTCCGAGCAGCAGGTACAAATGAGCGTCTAGATTTCAATCTCTCCCTACATACGTCCTGTGACTCATGAAACTGGCCATGTAAGATGTGGTCACAGTCCAGGGAGCTGTGGTTGGCTAGGGAGAGTGTCGCGCCTTGGCGGCGAAGCTCAGCTGGCTGGATGCCTGAAAGAACCGGAAGGTAGACCGATGGAGTGGGACGCAGGCACCCAGTGACAATGCGCAAGGCGTCATTTATTACACTGTCGATAAGCCGTATGTGCACGCTGCGGCACCAGACTGGTGCGCAGTACTCGGCAGTCGAGTAGACCAGAGACAGGGCAGCTGTGCGTAATGTCTTAGCGCTAGCACCCCAACCTGTTCCGGCAAGTCGCCTCAACAGTGAGACGCGAGCACTTAACTTCTTGCGCAATGCTTCCAGGTGAGGACGATATGTGAGCGATCTGTCCAGTTTGACCCTAAGATAAGTGGGAACTGGACAGAAAGGTAAGGTCTTACCGATGTTACAGACCTTAAGCTCACGCTTAGCCTCTCGATTGTGGAGGTGAAAGGCCGCCGTCACCGTTTTAGTGTGGCTAAGCTTCAATCGCCAGGTCTGGAGATATTCCGAGAGTGCAGTCATGTCCTGGCTTAGAGTCCTTTCCAACTCCTTCCATTCTCGAGATGTATGAAGTATCGCCAGGTCGTCGGCATAGGCGATCTTCTTGAAGGTTATGGAGGGGTTATACTGGTGACAAGTTGTGAGGCAGAAAAATAGCTTTCTCCTGTGCCGAAACATAAGACCGCGATGAAGTCGACCATGGGGGATGATAGACAGACCTCTCTTGTGCTTCAGAATATGGACTAATCTACCAGACCAGTGGTTTTCAACCTTTTTTAAGTCGCGGACTCCTAAATTAAGCAATTTGTTGTAGCGGACCCCACACAAATCAACACAAATGGACACGATTTTAGAATTGTTATTGAAAGTAATTTTAGTAAAAATCAAAAGTTACCTTCACCGAGGATGGCTTTTTGTTACTGCTTGCCAAAAGCTAACCATTTGAGGATATGATGGGCCGCACTTATTTTTCAAGTAAAAATCTCTAACTGTGCTAAACACGACTCGCTGCTAACGCAAAAACAGCTCAATTTTTAGCATTGGCTTTTTTGTATTTTGATAAAGGACCAATATTGTTTATTTACTCATAATTACTAATTATCTCAGAAACTCCATTAACCAGTTAACGTTGATAGCCTGCAAATAATTGCACCGCTGACCTTCTTAATCTGCAGATTGTTGGAGTCTAGCTATTCTAGAATAGAGCTTGGTGCTGAGCGCTATTGATGCGCTTATAGCCTTTTTAATGCAAAGGTGTGACACGAGTTTGGTACCCACATAACTGAGCATTAAGACAGAAAGCGCGCAAGTTGGATCTTTTGTGAAAGCCCTTGCCAAAAAAACATCTCAGCCTCTCTGTCGTACTTCAACCGTATCGGGGGTGTTTTTTCTTAATTTAAACATTTTTGGCATTACTGGCGGGGGCTTTCTACAAAAGATCCCATTCACTACGTTTCATGTCACTACTGGTCTGTTTCACACATTATTATTAGCACCAGAAATTTATAAACAAGTTTGAAAAAGTGGAGTATATACTGAATTGCAAAGTCCGTGTAACTTCGTAGTTATATCAATTTTTGTTGTATTGCAATGCGTAATAAGAAGAAATAAATATTGGAATTTACTAACACTTCAACTGCGGGCGATTTAACATAAAAATTTTGAAGAGGCCACGGGCCGAAAAATTTTACATGGCTGGATCCCGGCCGCAGGTTGCCGACGCCTAACCTAAGCTCTGCAAATTTTTGCACAATGACTTGATATCTAAATCAAAATTTGTGAATGCAAGGCGCAAATCATTATGAAGTAACAAGCGATTTTTTCGCTTTCGTTCTTAACGTGTGTCGCAGCACTGAAAGCATTTTCAGATAAGTATGTTTTTTATCCGAAAGCGTACGCGACGTTTATTTCTTCCAAAAAAAGAAATGTGAACTTTTCAGCGGTGTACGAGACAGGATGAGGTACACACTGGTTGGAGCGTTATACGTCTATGCGACGACATGACAAAGGGATGTAGGCTATATGTTTAACAAATTTATACCAGTTTAGAACTTAAGATCAAAAATGAAATCATTCTTCAAATACTCGCGGGATTACAATAAAATACAATTACGCTGAAAGGCGTAGCAAGTGGCGAGCCCATCTCCGCGGCTTAGCACTTCGCAACTCAGCTTTGACTTTCCGCGCCGATAGCGATGGCGTTACCGCCACGCCAACCGGTCGGTAGAGGTTAAAATTTGCGATGAAATTTATACTTCTATTGCATCTTCAAATGGAAGCGCGTTACCAATCCCCAGCGTGAGATATTCATTGTCGAAGAATTTATTGTTGAGCGCACCAATCGAGGGCACTACTTACAACCAACCTTCAAGATGGGCTGATAAAAACGGGACCTTAAAGCACTGCGCAACACCTAATACTGCTTACGGATTTCCGCAAAACGTACTTAAAATTTCGATCCCATTGTGAAAAAAATTCTAGATCCGCGCCTGCAACTTCATAGTAAAACAACACAATAAAGGCGACAAGAGCTAATAAACCAGGCCAGTGGAGCAGGGTTTTGATACGAAAACTCCAAGAAAGTGAAATGACAACTGTAAACTGATGGATGGCCGTTAAACTGCATGAAGTGAGCAGAAATCAGTTATGGAGTTTTAGAAAGGCTGTTTCCCGCTAGTGGGCAAATGCTGTACATTGCAACGTGAGAAAGTTTTTGGAGTTTTTGGAACATTATGCGGCCGGGCCCCTCAAAATATGCCGGACCCCGGTACTCTGTAACCCCTTGCCCCCTCTCACCAGCCCTGCGCTGAAGACAACACACTTTTTCATATTCAGCGCGACTTAACCAGGAATTAACCCAGCTATCACCGTAGGTTAACTTTTTGGTTAAACTTAGCAGTTTTAAGAAACGGTTAGCGTTGGTGCATACCAGAGTTAATTTAAACTACTAGTTAATTCACGGTTAAATTAATCGTTGATTAACTAGCGTTGATGCATCCCACCTTAAATGTCGTGAAGAAGAAAACGCAATGTGTTTTACCAAAGCTTCCTTTAATGGAAATTGTTGCATCATTTGAAGAACTGGGAAAGTCGAATGGCGATTTCTTTCTACGGAAGCCACGAAAAAAATTGCTGAATACGCTTGAGTAGACAATGGGGTTCAAAGCACTGTTTATGGGCAAAAGAACCACACCTTGAAAGAAGATCGTGAGAAGTTTACAATAATTTTTTTCGCTTAATTACAGAGAACTAATTATATTTTTCATCAAGCCAAAGCTTTGGTCTGTTTTTTATCAGCAAAGTTTTTAGTTCGTAAACCAATAAACCTCTTGAGACATTAACTCAACAATCAAAAGGTATATGAAGTATGTATTCACTATCATAAACTTTTTTTGATCAAGCAATATCCTAAAACAATTAATGAACCTCAGAACAATTGATTTTAATGCTTTGGAATGCAATTAAGTAGTCTCTCTTCACTTTTTACAAAATATTTTTATTTCACGAACGGGTCGACGTTCTGGCAAGGTGAATGGGTTGCAGTTTATCGCAATAATACCGAAAAAGCTGCAACAATTCACCACAGCGAAAATAACGCAAAAATCCCCCGAAAATTATAAAACCCAAAACCTTAAGAGAATTATTACTTTCTGTTTTTCGTATGAGCAACTGCTTTTCGCTCTATTGCTACCAAGGAGGGGATTGGCTCAACTGGAAATCTATCCTGCTTTGCGAGGGAGCTGCGGATGTTGTGTAAGGAGCTCGCCTAGGAGTTACCATCCATCTTTTCCCGTAAAGTGTCTTTCTCAACCGCACAAGGAGTAAACTTGCCGGCTTATTTTCCACACTGTCCCTTTGAACCTGAGCGTCAAGCAGGAAAGCTGCGAATACTAATTTTACAGTTGTTGGTTTCACCCGGCTCGGAGTCGAACCCGAGTCTACCGCTCCAGAGGCAGACGTTCCATTCACTAGGCCACAGATCAACTGCCTATTGATTTTATGGTCTCTTATAGCTGAAACAGATGGCCTATGCTAAAAAGCCCGGTTCACACAGATGGCGTTAGCGTGGCGATAGCGGAAAACCGATAAGTGTTAGCGGAAAGCGATAAGTTCCTGGCATGTCACACAAAAAGCTCAAGGCGTTTGCTGAACGTGTCGCCGGTAATTTTCTGCGTCTGAAGCCTCAAGCGGCAGAGTTGAAATTTTCCGCTTGAGGCATTGCAAACTAGCTTGGTGATCAAATGAACTGCCGGTGGATGGGGTAGTACTGTGAGCAATCGCGTTTAACTATATACCAGTTGTGGGTGGTGTAGAATTAACGACTTTGCAGGATCAGACATTAAATCATCCAACAAGGCTGTTTTATAGCAATAGATTGGGGCCAATAATAGCCTAGGTATCGCACAGCTACAGGTTGGCCCAAACGGTTTCAGAGTTCAGATGGCCAAGTGAGTTGAATGTCCTTCCGGCTAGCGTAGTTGAGTGACATCAAAGATTTAGGAATGGGTATTCACAGCTGCATCTGCTTTGTTTGTGAGTGTTAAGCTGATTACACCATTGCAAGTAATAAGGTAGGCTAGCCTACTTGCACAGTGCTAGATTGGTTGTCTAGGCCAGTGGTTCTCAAACTTTTTCTTGTCGCGATGCACTCTAAAAGAATTTTTAATCTCGCGACGCACTGGTGCAGGCCTAAATGTAAAATTTTTTGAAACAAAATACTGTATTTGAAGTTTGGCGCCTTGTAACTGCAAGATTTTTTGTCACAAAGACTACTCCGTTATTTTTGCTTGATCTTACGGATTTCACTGGATATCATACAATGGAGTTCTATTTTACTGTTATTGCTGGGGATACCGTCATTTGAGTTTTTGGTATCGCTTGACCAAGTAGCAAACACAGTCCCTCATCTGCGAAGTAAAAACTCGAACCACTAACTTAATGGCAAGCTATGAGGCTTTATAACTTTTAACGAAATCTTCCAGAGAATCGTCATCTTGGAACAATAAAAGCGTATGGATTTGGAATTACTTAGCATTTTCCGTTTTTGTCAAGTGGTGCATGCGCTGGAACACGATCTATAAAACGGAGTTCATTTAAAAAAATTTATAAACTCAAGGTCACAAGCTGCACAACGAAACCACACATGCATAATTTGATATTGAAGCTGGTGCTAATGTTCTCCGATTGCAATGCCGTCGCTTTTCCAGAGCCTTTTAAAAAAATTCAAATCAAATTTTTATTATACTCAGGGTAATACGTCGAAGCGTGTAACGAGTGGAGGGCTCATTTGCATGGCTTAGCACAGGCGCAACACAGTATAAAAAAAACGAAGCAGCGGTGATGATCCGTTGGCGACACTGTCTGCACACGATTTGACCGCCTTGGAAGTCAAACCCTTTCCTCCCCACCGAAAGCGATGTCGTTGCCGCTATACCAACTGGCAGGTTATAGAACAAGAATTATACAGCAGCATAAAATGCACTGAAAATTAACTATAGCTGTATAACAATAGGCAGTGCCGTAGCAGCTCAAGTTTGGGCCCCCCCAAAAACCCTTTCAAGTCCCCAATACTTAGCTTTCGATATGAATTGTTTTAGGTTTTTCCAGGGGTAACAACTCAGTTTCTCACCACAATGCGAATACTGTGGTAAAATTAAAACATATAACGCGTTATCACTGTGTAAAAATAAAAGGTGTAATTTTAAGACAAGTTTGTTACACCCAATTCATTTTCCATTAAAATCGTTTAACTCAGGGTTTTTCTACCTTTTTCTGTTCATGGCCCACTAAAATGATAAAATATGATGGTGGCCCAATAACTTTTGCTAAAAGGTACTAAGTCAACGTGATGGCATGATTAGGGAATGCTGATGTCGCTCTCTAGTCAAGCTCTGTGGCCCACTGTTGGGCCATGGCCAATAGGTTGAAAACCTCCGGTCTAGCTAGAGCGCACTTTTTCGTACACAGATGTTCTTTTGACAGCATCATAATCTGGAGATCGGGCGCATTAACTTTCGATTGACAACATGGCCAGCGAAGAACCAATCGGATGGCCGAGTGGATAGAGCGTGTGCTTCTGAGCCTGAAGGAGTGAATAGACTGAGGGTTTGATCACTAGTCAAGTCAAACCAATGACTTAAAAATTGGTATTCACAGCTTTCCAACTAGACATTCAGCATTAAAGGGATAGTGTTAAGCAAGCCGTCAAGTTTGCTTGTGCCGTTGGGAAAAACACTTAACGAGATTCCCCCATCTAAGTGCGGTAGATAGACAGATGGCCGGCAACTCCTAAGGGAGCTGGTGTAGCGGCAATTGCTTTCTGTGATAGGTGGATAAAAATGCCAACAAATGGAAAGAAAAAAGATAGTTTGCTGTTTGCCATATTAGATGTAATAAACGTTTTAATAAATTTCAGTTTTCTGAAGCTTTGTTCAGCACTGGTAACAGTAACAACGCATTTTGTAAACTCGAGAAGCAAGGCAAGCGAGCACTTACAGGTATTACTATTGAATTAAAAGTTCAACGGTGTTGAAGGGAGACTGCCAAACGAGCTAGTGTCGTTCTAATCAGCAACCATCTGACATAAATATCAAATGCAATAGACTCCAGCCGTGAATCGAACCCGTCGCAAAGAATCTGAACCTGCGTGCGGTATTGCCAGATCATATTGCTGACGGATGGCAGACGGATGGCAGATGCTTTCCCGTAGCCCGGAGCGTTACTCTGTCTACGCTATTTAATCTGGCTGACAGAAACCGAATCTGCCTTAACGGCGAGACACCTAACGATGTTCAAGCTGGGCAGCGGCAAACGTCCTTTTCAGGACGGGGCGATGCGCATTTTCGGCGCACCGTCAACAAGTTCCAAAGGCCCAGCATTCTCCAACTGAACATCGAAGGCCTCACTGCAAGCAAGATGAGCGTGTTGCATCATCTTGCGTTACAGTGTGAGGCACTCGTCATCCTCTTACAGGAAACCCATTGCACCTCGGTAGAAAGGTTAGATCTTCCGAGCTACCATCTAGCTGGGTTTTCCTTGAGCAGGAAGCATGGTCTTGCTACGTTTGTCCATGAGCGTCTGAAGTGGATCCTAATCGACCAGTCCCCACCAACATCGGAGATCGAGTGGGTGTGCGTGGACGTTGATAACTATAAAATAGTCAACGTCTACAAACCCCCTCCAACACGGATGCAAGCATCTGATCTCCCAGCATTCCGCCATCCCTGCCTCTATGCTGGCGACTTCAACTGCCACCATGTTGACTGGGGCTATAATAATAACAATCCAGATGGTGAATGCCTGGTTGGCTGGGCCAGTGCCAACAACTTCACCCTGCTATATAGCCCCAAGGAGGCCGCCAGTTTCCACTCTGGCCGCTGGAAAACAGACACCAACCCAGATCTTGCATTTGCCAGTGTCGATTTGGACAGTCGCTTACCTGACAGACGTATCTTAGGAAAGTTCCCAAGGTCACAACACCGACCCTCGCTTATAAGTCCACCCAAACTTGTTCATCCAAAACCGAGCAAGTCTGTAAAGCGATGGAACTTCCGCAAGGCCAACTGGGACCACTATTCTAACCTAACCAACAAACTGGCCAAGAGTATACCGCCACCTGAATCTCAAAACATCGATCAGGTTTACCAGTGCTTTTGCAAGGTAATAAGCACTGCGGCGAAGAAATGCATCCCTCGTGGTCGACGATCAAACCACATACCTTGCTGGGATGCGGAGTGTGAAGACCTCTATCAGCATTTCCTGCAGTCACCTGGGGGCCCTGATTCGGATAGGGCTGCCACAGCCCTACTCACAAGGCTCGACGGGAAGCGGAGAAATCGCTGGTCAGAGACGGTCCGCAACATTGACTTTTTGCACTCCAGCCGGCTGGCATGGAATACTATAAACAACTTGACTGGTAGGTCACGACAATCCCCTCGTCAATGTCCCGTTTCAGCTGATGCTATTGCTTCTCAGCTGGTTAAAAACGGGAAATACGAAGGTGTGAATCGACGCTCATCTCGGCTCGTTTTACAGGAAGTGTCTGACCTTTGGAGGGCTGATCCATTACATCCTGCGAATGTCTCCGGGAGTTTCTCCCATCGGGAGTTCGCTGCTGCCCTCCAACATTTAAAACCAGGCAAAGCTCCTGGACCTGATTCCATCTGTCCGGAGCTGATAATCCATGCTGGAGCCAGCTTAAAATCTTGGCTACGTGGCTTCCTGTCTTCCTGCCTGCACCACCTCAAAATTCCTAAGATCTGGAGAAGAGCGCTAGTAGTAGCGGTCCCAAAGCCTTCGAAACCAGTAGAGGACCCAAAGAGCTATCGTCCGATCTCCTTGCTCTGTGTTCCCTACAAGATTCTCGAGCGACTTATCTACGCCCGCGTCGAACCTCTTGTTGACCCTCTGCTCCCACGGGAACAGGCGGGTTTTCGATGCGGAAGATCCACCGTGGATCAAGTCACTTTGCTCACGCAAAGCATTGAGAATGCATTCGAAGCGAAAAAGAAGGCCGGTGCCGTCTTTATCGACCTGACAGCTGCCTATGACACTGTCTGGCACCGTGGCCTCACCTGCAAGCTGTTGCGGCTTCTGCCGGACAAGCACATGGTTCGTATGATTATGGAGCTGATCCGCAACAGAAGCTTCACCCTTACAACTGGCGACAGCAAGCCTAGCAGGTTACGACGCCTGAGAAATGGCGTCCCCCAGGGATCGGTCCTGGCCCCCCTCCTTTTCAACATCTATACATATGATATCCCTTCCATAACCTCCAAGAAGTTCGCCTATGCCGACGACCTGGCGATACTTCATACATCTGGAGAATGGAAGGAGTTGGAAAGGACTCTAAGCCAGGACATGACTACACTCTCGGAATATCTCCAGACCTGGCGATTGAAGCTTAGCCACACTAAAACGGTGACGGCAGCCTTTCACCTCCACAATCGAGAGGCTAAGCGTGAGCTTAAGGTCTGTAACATCGGTAAGACCTTACCTTTCTGTCCAGTTCCCACTTATCTTAGGGTCAAACTGGACAGATCGCTCACATATCGTCCTCACCTGGAAGCATTGCGCAAGAAGTTAAGTGCTCGCGTCTCACTGTTGAGGCGACTTGCCGGAACAGGTTGGGGTGCTAGCGCTAAGACATTACGCACAGCTGCCCTGTCTCTGGTCTACTCGACTGCCGAGTACTGTGCACCAGTCTGGTGCCGCAGCGTGCACATACGGCTTATCGACAGTGTAATAAATGACGCCTTGCGCATTGTCACTGGGTGCCTGCGTCCCACTCCATCGGTCTACCTTCCGGTTCTTTCAGGCATCCAGCCAGCTGAGCTTCGCCGCCAAGGAGCGACACTCTCTCTAGCCAACCGCAGCTCCCTGGACCCTGACCACATTTTACATGGCCAGTTTCATGAGTCACAGGACGTATGTAGGGAGAGATTGAAATCTAGACGCTCATTTGTACCTGCTGCTCGGAAATTACTAGACAGTCTTTCTGAGATGGACGTCCGTGCAGCCGAGTGGACGAACACCAAATGGGACATGGAGTACTCTGCCAACGCATTGTCACTCCACGCTTTCATTCCCAAGGCTAGCTCCAGACCCTTGGGTATGGGTCTGCCCAGGGCAGCCTGGGTCAAGCTCAACCGTCTGCGTTCTGGTGTTGGACGTTTCTGTTCGTCCATGTACAAATGGGGTCTCGCTCCTCTAGCGAATTGTGAGTGTGGTGCCAGTGAACAAACCGCAGATCACATCATCTCACAGTGTCCCATACATCGAGCACCCCGAGGTATGTTTGGTCTAATGGTTTTGGATGACGAAACAAGATGCTGGCTGAAGTCCCTTACAGTCAGCATCTGACCCAAGCAGTTTGGTGGCCAGGGTGGTAAAAGGATAAACCCTCGGCCTTGGTCCTTCCATCTGTCTTGGAAGAGATGCCCCGCCAAACGACGACGACGACGATATTGCTGACAATGGCTGTTCATGCACGAAGCTGCTGGGTGTAAACAGCAATGCAAAGACAGAAGCGACATCACATGTCAGCTTAAAACTTTCTAGTATCGACATGATAGCCTGGTCCACCAGTTGTTTTAAAAAGTTTGCTTTGAATCTCTTCCTCAGAAGCTGTACGATATAGATTTGCATCGTGACTAAACATTCTCTTTTTCTATTTTCATTCTCTTTTTTTTTTACTTTTTGATTGAGGAAGACCGGATTAATGTCCAATTCCTGCGCTATTTCAAAAGCACACGTTTTCAAACTAGCAAATCCTTTTTCAATGGACTTTTGTATTCGATGTCAGATTATGGTTGCTGACACAGAAATAGGGTAGGATTGAATTTAATTTACCGATCGGATGGCCGAGTGGATAGAGCATCTGCTTCTAGATTGGTGGACTCCGGGATTCAATTCCGGGTCCGGTCAAACCAATGACTTGAAAATTGGTATTCACAGCTTTTTTGGTTGACGTTCAGCATAATGGATAGCGCGAAACAAGCGGCAAGTTCGCTTGTTGTGCTGTTGGGAAAGGCACTAAACGGGATTACCCCATCTAGGTGTGGTAGACCGTTGGTCGGCAACTCCTAAGCGAGCTCGTATAGCGCCCCGTCGCTTTTTCATGATAGGAGAATAAAATTGCGAATAAATAAATAGATAAAATTTTAAATCTGCTCACAAGGTGTTAATGAATTTGAATTGAATTTTTTCAAGAGGAATGAATTTGAATTTAAGCTTTGAAAAATGATTGCATCCAACTCTGCACCGGCCTCCTTTTTCAAGTCCTACGCGCACTCTTACACACAGTGTATTGTTTATGACATCATTATGCAGTTTATGACGCTATTTGAAAGTAAAGGATAGCGAAAAATTTTAAAACTGAAATATATAGAATCTGAGCGCAAAAAATCCCATTCAACGTGATTCGCCAAGCAAAACTTTGTTTTTGAATTGATGCAACTTCGGGTCCTTCAAGACAATTTGGGGCCCCTTTTGGCAGTGTGGGCCCCCCCAATTGGGGGGTTTGGGGGGGCGGCTGCTACGGCTCTGACAATAGGATTATAGCGAATCAAATATAGCCTAAGTTATTGTTGAGTTGAAAACAGAACATTCCAAAGAAAGCAAAAAGTTGTGAGCTCTTGTGAAATCAATTAAAGCCGTTTATTTTTGCGAAAAATTAAACAAAAGTGTTGTTAAAATTTAGTCCCATCGTGTCATCCAAAATTATTTTGTGACGCCCCTTAAAACTTAAAACGACGCACCAGGGCGTCGCGACGCACAGTTTGAAAACCACTGGCCTAGGCTGTAGTCTACCATTGCAATATTGGAATAGCCATATCAGTAATAATTGAATACTTAAAATCAAAATAAACTTTAGAACCTGTGGTGGGAATTGGTAAACATACAAAAAAGTGCTGTTACCGTTAGTCAAGAAGCCTACTGGTATATGAGTAAGGTTACCAGATTACTGGTACTATGCAGTATGGATAGCTTACGTACCGGTATGTGTTAGTGAGCTACTGGTCAGCTGGTATTATTTAATTCAATGCAACGCAGACAAAAGGCATAAAAAATTACCAATTAAATGGCATAAACATATCCTGTCAAACAGATGAATATTTACTGTATCCAGTACCAGTACCATAGATACAGTCATCCCAGTGTGCATCAGTATAATTAGACTATGTATAAATACCATGTAGACTAATTTCACAGTCTCCAAAATTTCAAGTTTGTTCTATCTTGCAAGATTTAAGAATTTTTGTAGCTCTAAAATGGCCTGGTCTATATCTGAGGAGTTTGGGTTTTAGTGGTTAATGCTCAGATTACAAGATTGGGATTACACACTTAATAGGTGTAATTAAATGCGCATATCATAAAGTCGCGTGTAACAAGCTACTGTACTAGGTCTAAACAGCCAGTTGTAAACAACTTCCAGGTTTACTCTGTGACCCAAGTTGGACTCAAGTCACATGCTTTCATGACCCTGCTTGTATATCAAACTTTTTATCAAACTTCAAAGATATTATCAAACTTTTGTAAAATGACTTAGCTGTGCTTAGCTGTTGGTCAACTTGAACCCATGGTGCATACTGGAAGTTACTACCGTACTAATAGTTATTTTGCATGTACATTGTACAACTACTTTTTAAAGAAAAAAATAAATATAGGCTATTGTGAATCTACGGTAATTTACCTTTTAATGCGTTGGGGTAACATACCAGTTTTGTATTATCAGTGCAAATATTAGGCTAGTGTAATTGTTTGAAATTATGGAAAGTGCATTTAATGAAAAATTGATCAATCGCATTCGTGGAGCGGAACATATTTTCAATAAAACCACCAAAAGATTATAGAGAAGCAGGAAAAAAAGAAAATCCTTGCAAAATCATAAGCGAGGAGTTGGGGCAATCACGTAAAGCTGATAGAACCTTACAGCTTATGTTTATCAAAGTGTGTAAATCACCGGAAAATTTTGGTTACCCTAGGCTTAGGTTAGGCTTGGGTGACTTTAACATTCCGGTGATAGACTACAGCTACTTCAAAAGGAGCGTCTATCACACATACTGTAGTATTACTACTACGTACTTTGAGCAACATCTTGATGTACTGGCAGTTATGTGTTTAAGCTCAATGCTTTATTTGTATCACTTTAAATAGTCAGACTGAACCAGCACAAAGAGTGGATTGCATAACTTTACCACATAAAGGTGGGATTAATCTCGGCAAGTTTTTTTCCCAATGGCATCAACAAGTAAACTTGCCAACTTGTTCTCCACACTAACCCTTTAATGATGAACGTCAAGCAGGGAAGCTGTCATATCACTTTTCAAGTTATTAATTTGACGCCACCCAGATTCAAACCTAATCTACCACTCCCGAGACAGACGCTCTGTCCACTCAGGTATCTCATCAACACTGTAGCATTGATGGGCAATATATTACAGTGTATGCTTTGACATGGAATAAGTTTCCTGGTAGAAAGTTTTGTTTGCGCATATATAATATATATGTACAAGATAAGACCTAAGCCATCCTGTTTGGGATTACTTCCCTCATCAGTGATAACAATCAGGGAGGACCATATCGAAAACCACACAACAAAATTACTCAATCTGGCGTTTGGGCATTCAATACAGTGAAAAAAAGGATAGCAGTTGCAAAAGAGAAAAAGAACAGACAAATGGAGTTAGCTAGATTAATTTCAAGAAAAACAAAGAAAACATTATAAAATAATATTGCTGCGGATAGAAATAGCAATCCACGACCGGCTTCGTTCTCATTATGAGCTCGTCAGGTGAATATAGCTAATAGAAAGCTGAGCAAAAGATACAGAAACACAGCGAAAAAAGACAAAGAAATGGATGAATAGTACTAGATGGAAAAATATCAGATGGTAACGATAACAACTGATGGCCTTTTTGGATGCAATCAAATCGACGTCCAAATGAATTGAATAAGATAAAACAAATCTTTTCCAAAATTAGTACGCTGTTTGCTGAAAATGAATCAAATTATCTTCAGATGGTTATAAAACCCAACCAATCAACACCATGAAAAAAAAAGAAACATTCAATAGAGCAAGATGAAGAAATAAAAATTCCGAAACAGAATACTGCATCGCCAATCTCAACACAGTAACGAGATACCTTACAAACAACTTTTCACAATGCAGGTGAAAATCACGCGATCAGCATTTAAAAAAAATGATGTCAGCGCTAGTGTACCAGAGAGCTCAAACCATCTGGTGAGCAACGCACAATGCTACGATACACAAGACAGGTTCCCCAGAGTGCTCAAACCCTTGAGAGTGAGCATTATGTTATATATCAAATGTGATATATATAATATATATGTATATATATCACATTTAATCTAACTTTTTTTCTATCTTAACCAATAATATTGTGTGCTTAGCATATCGTATCGTTTAGAAATGAGATTTTGCAACTAAATTTAAAATTCTGAGCTCTGGATTTTCCCAAAGTTTTTGTAACATAATCTTGCAAATAATTTCTTTGATTTACTAATCAAGAAAACAAGTGATTGCTCTGTAAAGTCAACAAGGTTAATTTCCTATAGTACTGTGTTAGTTTAAATTCATCCAATGTGTGATACCATCGCCACTGTCTGGTGAAAGGAGGGTAAAAACAAAAGAAGAAAGAATTACAAATCTGTAAACAGCAGTTCGTTATAAAGCAAACAAAAGCAAAATAACCAATGATAATTTTGTTTTTTCTTTCAATTACTTTCTCTATGCTTTGCTTTCTAAAATTGCGACTAAATTACCTATCTACCTTTGAGTAAATATTCGTTAGGGACTACCCACTCACTGTGCAATAGAAAATTTTCAAACGGGAATATAACTAGTGTCAGCTTTGATGTAAACAATTATCATGCAACTTGAGAAAATAAAAATGGTTTTGTTAGACAAACAGCCAACTTCAAAAATTCTACATCTAACAAACCGAAGTTCAACTGATGAAAAAGATATTGGAAGTAAGACGTGAAGTAAAGACTATATAGCCTTAATGTGAGCTTGCAACAATTGCTTGAAAAAGGGTTTAACTTGTTTGTAGCAGATCACTGCGCAAAAGCTCTGTCGAGATTAATCATTGTGTTGATCGCAAAAGGTGTTTTTTCATAGCTTTGGATGGTTAGAAAAGCGGCACAGAAGTTTAAAAGTTTATTGCTGGTTTTAAATATAAGTTTATTTTGCCCAAGATTGGTAAAGAGTAAATTAAAAGAAAATTTGAAGAATCGCAATCAACATTCTTTAAATTTTGGGACTAAGAGAGAATTTCGGAGGAAAAAAGCAGATGTGAACTAAGATATTAACGAAGAAACTTATACTAACGTGACTGCATCTCTTTTAAGTTCGCCTGCGTAAAAATGAGCCACTTCTAGAGTAATAATTTTGATTTTATTGTAGAAGGTAGCAGTGTGGTGTTGGCCACTTTTCAAATTAATTTGTTTTATATTGAAAATTAATGACGCACTCATGAGAACATATTCATATTTACTGTATTGTGCAAATGGCATAGGTGGCGAGCCTTGCTCTTCGCCATTCACTGAGGTTGTTGCAGTGAAAACAGAAGAAAATGGGGAATCAGATTTGGTGACAGCATCAAAACGAAACAGCAAAAATGATTACAAGGTATGCTTAGCAGTTGAGCGTTTAGTCACTTATTTTGTTTTTGACCGAATTGGCAGTGACCCTTTCTTGAACAGAAAAAAAAAAAAAACAGAGGAAAATGGTTGATTAGTTTCTGACAGTTTAAATTGAATAGTACGACAGAGGCACAGCAATCGGGTAATGTGCCCATGGAAAAGACAATAGATGTGTTCTCTTACAATAGGCCTGTTAAAAGTATGCTTAAAGTTTATTTTGCCAAAGTATCAACGTTTCAGTTAGGGATAAGTGAAACGACGTTCTTTGGAAAAATTGTGTGTAAACTATCGGTTAGGGTGGTTCAAAAAAACAAAATTTTGAAAAGTTAATGGGCTTCTTCACGAAATGGTACCTTTTGGTGAAAAAACAACCCATGCAATTTTTTTTTTTGAAAAGCGTTGACGTTTAGAGGTGTCACGTCAGCCCCAAAGTTTGGGCCATTTTTGAAATTTTTAGGTTTTGACTAATTTCGATGTATTTTTACATTCTTGAAACCAATCTAGAGCAATGCAAACTCGCAGCAGTCTTTGCTTATCGCCATGCAAAAAAAATTAATTGATTTTGTTGAGAGATTTTGAAAACACAGCACATTTAATAATTTACCACTAGGTGGTGCTGACACCTTTAAACAGCCAGTTTATCGTAGAGAAACAAAATTAGTGTCCATTGTACCATTTTTCGGGGTGAGAAACTCAATAAACACACTGAAATTAGAGTAACTCGTTAGCAAATACTAATTAAGCAACATTTTTCAAATGCCTTGCAGTATACACAACAACGATGATTGGCGATGGAGCTTACATTTTATAATTTGGTTATCTAAACTGATATGTAGAAGCAAAGCAAGCAAGTAGTGACAATACAATCACCAGTATCTCCAAAATAATTCGTAACTATTAGACCAAGCGTTAATGCTATGCTATTCACATACTAAACAAGATCACATAACTATCAAAACACTGCGTGGTAGAATTATTGAGAAAAATTTTGTCGATGCCATTCCACCACTTGAAGCAAATACTGGCGCTGTTCCTCGACACGGGTTAAAACTTGGCGATACTCTTGAATCATAGCTACTCCACGTTCTGCAAAATCATTAACTACAGCGATTTTTGTCACAACTGAAGTAGCGGCTCGATATTCTTCAATGTCTTTCAACAAAAAATTGATTGAAAGAGATAACGCGTGAAAAAACTGCATCGAGCCTGATGAGACGCAGTCTGCCCGAGTTTTGGTTATGATAATATCCGTAGCATTAAGATTTACTTTAGCTCTTGGAAGAGGAGTTTGAACTGATGGTTTTTGACGAGCTTTTACCATTTTTCGTTTGATTTCCACTCTTACAGAAGGATCAAAAACAGCTAATAAAACCAGACTTTTACTCAAGTACCAAAGATGATTTGTGAATTTTTTGCTGGTAGCTTTGATTATTCCCGAGTCCGGAAAACATATCAAGCGTCTCCGAAATTGCAGATCATTATTTGGGGCAGTGATAGCAGCCTCCAGCAATGGGGCAGTGATAGCAGCATAATGTCGTGTAACTGGTATTGGGAAAGACACAGAAAAGAATTTGGGCCAGAACCCGAGAGAAATTATTCGTAATATAAACTATCATTGTAAAAACGTTGCTAAAATGACAAAGCACCAAAGGCTATGCCTATGGGCGAGATTTACCAACTAAATTATGACTTCAGAAAATATTTTTTTTGTTCGAGTTCACTGCTTTCTTTTTGTTCAAATTCACTGCGAAATGCTTTTGATGAATGTTTTAACATTACCGAAACAGGGCGTCATCAACCCAACGCCCTTACCAAATGCAGTTGTAGTAAGTTGAGAGTAATATCTGTCCATGCATTTAAAAAATTCTGGGGTTTGTAAAATATCATCTGACTCGTAATCGAAGGTATTCATGAACTTTCTTTTCAATGAGCGCTCTGAATTTATCAATACCGATATCTTAGGTTTATTTAAATGTTATTTTAACTTATAATATGCTAACAGGCGCTTGGTGTATTGGTAAGAGTGTCCGCTTAGTAGCCGGAACACTGGGATTTCATTCCCGGTCGGATTATACTGAAGACTTAAAAAGTAGTATTCGCAGCTTCCCGCCAGGCGCTCAGCTCAACCGGAAGAGCAAAGGGTTAAGTGTATGTGTGTTGTTCGTCTTGTATGTCCTCTAACAGCGTTCAATTATTCATGATTGCAATTTGTAATGGGCCGCCAAATGAGAATGGTCTACACCAGGGGTGGGGAACATGCGGCCCGCTTAAGTTTTGAATGTGGCCCGCGTCAGAACTTTAATTGTTAAGGGTACAACAAAATGGTGGAATACAATACATCAAGATTTGTCACATTCAACTACATGCTATATTTGTAGCATAAAAAACGCGCAAAAGTCTCTGATTTTACGGTAAAAAACAGCTCAGTATGAATGTTGTTAAATTTGCAACGAAATATTGTGCCTTTTTAAAGCGAAGTTTAATATTTAAAAGTAAATGCGACCCGCTGAAAATATTATGTAGTCAATGTGGCCCTCTGTGCTTTACCGGTTCCCCACCCCTGGTCTACACAGTGTGTGCTCAGCACGCGCTGTCCTGTACCTTTACCTGAACTTCATACTTTTGGGAGAGAATATGCAAGATTATGGAAAGTAGTGTAAGCAACATCCAGCAAGCTATATCGTCGTCCGCGCCACAAGAAGAGTGCAATGTATTTGGAAAATTGGTCGCTACAAAGTTGCAAGTGCTGATGCCAAATGAAAGGGATGAAGCTATGATGAAAGTGCTACAGTGCTTGAAACAAGCTTCTTTTTTTTATGTACCGGCAATTCTTTTTAGCTTGGATGGTCTAAATATCCGAGGTAACTTGACTACTTTTTTCGACTTAATCTTATAATTTTGAGATGATCAGTAATTAGTACCCAACATACAGTGGCGCCGCCAGAAAAAAACATTGGGGGGGGCGAAATGACGTCACAACTAGTGATTTTTGCAGAGCTACACGAAACATAAAAAAGACAATAAGCTCATTAGCTTTCCGTAGGTGTAGTTTAATCGGCATTCCTGAATTAGGCTATTGCACTTCTTACTGTATTTTTTTTCATTTTGTAACTATATTGTAACGTATAATTTTAACAAGATCATAGGTTAAACCAGCTATTTTCGGAAACTCTAGGAGGTAAGACATTAATACAAGGCATGTTTTGTGTATCGAAACTGATAATTCATAAACATACCACACTTCCAAAAAATTTTTAAAGGAAATAATCACTGTAAATCAGGAACGTATTATTCATTTAATGCTAGGCACGCATTGCATGCCTTACCAAATTTACAAAAAGGTGAATAATTATGTTTACTTACTTTTCAAAAATGACCAAGATTATGTTTATTATGCGTTTGTCAATATCACACGATATATTTCCACTGTTTCTCTTCATTTACTTTAGATGTAGTGATTAGAGATGGGCGAATAGTAATCATTCGTTAAAAAGTAACGGTTAACAAGAAGTATCGGATAGTAACAGATTCGTTTTGTCAAAATACCGATTCCAAATTCTATTCGTTTGCCATCTACAATACAAGATACTCGAAATGAAAACCAGGCAAAAAATACTGGTTTGAACCGGCTTATGTCGCATTTTTTCTTGCTTTTCATTTCACCGCGAAAGCAGCGGAACTATAAATACCATGATTGAATCTATGATGTCATCATTGCAGAGCTACACGAAACATACCGTGATTGAATCTATGATGTCATCATTTCGGCATTGACTTATTGCGATCAAGACAATAGAAATGTCTGCGCTACAGTCAAATCTCAATAGGCCTACTATGCCACTCTCGATACTATGCCGCTTTTGATCGTCCCAACGAAATTTAATAAAAAATAAAGTTACTATCCCATCCCTTACTCTCAAACTATGCCACGTGAGATTTATGAATGATTAGTAAAAAGAGCCTTGTGACGAGTCAATGTACAACAGTATGCCACGTTTAGTTTTTGTATTGTGTTGCATAACTACAGCACAGAAGCCTACAGCACTTTCGAAGTCAAAATTTCGTTTCCCCAAAATGTTAACTAAGAAGCGCAAGCGAACTGACTTAAACTAAGCGAGAAAACGACTCCTTGTTGGTAATCATTATAGGACTCAATTCCTGTAATGATTACTAAGTACCAGATATTTCTTTTCTGCTTGTGAGCGCCAAGCCAGACTAAAGTGAAAAAAGATTCGTTTGCCGCATGCTTGTCTGCTTGATAATGGTAATCGTTAGCCAGCCGAATCGTTAATGATTACTTTTCTGTCTGCTTGTGAGCGTCAAGGCAGACAAAAGAGAAAAAATATTCGTTTGCCACGTGCTTGATAATGGGAAATTAGGAATTGTTAGTGAGTCGAATCCTTAATGATTACCAAGTACCAGATATTTTCTCTTTGCTTGTGAGCGTCATGGCAAACAAAAGAGAAAAAATATTCGTCGTCGCGTGGTATTTAATTGTTTTGATTCTGCTGACATTTTTAGATTCAAATAGATTTTGATTCCTGATTACTATTGCAACCAGACTTTGACTTAAAATTTTTAAAATTTTGACGTTGTTTTTGACATACCGTAACAATTTTATCACAAAAAAGCGACAACATGTTTAAGCAAGTAAAAATAATGCTGAATAGTTTTTTGTGAACGAAGTACAACGAAACCAACATAAACAACGAACAAAATAGCAATAAAATTGTTTCAATCAAATTAGTCCAAAGGTACAATATAACTTTTTTTTTGGTCCAAACAAGTAAACAAAGATCCAAATTTCGCGAATTTGTACCCAAGATAGTCCAATCTGGCAACCACGCTTTTCTTCACTTTTAGAATTAAGCTTATCCTCAAAACTCGATCTCCGGTTACTCCGATATAACAATGAAATTCTGGAATTATTCGAAAACGATTGTCTCGTCATCAACACAGTTTACTACTTTTATACTCGAATGGTGTTTTAATGCGCTTATGTTGAAAAAGGAACAACCAGTTTGCTTTCTACAAGCTGGCAACCAATGATTACGACGTAATTTGTTTCATCTATTTATTAAACGTTAGTTAGTTGCATATTTATTCTCCTATCACGAGAAAGCGATCAAAGCGCTATACGAGCTCGCTTAGGAGTTGCCAGCCACCTGTTTACCACACCAAGATAGGGGAATCCCGCTAAGTGCCTTTCCCAACGGCACAACGAGTAAACTTGCCGGCTTGTTCTCCACACTGTCCCCATAGGTGGCGGAACCGGGGGGGCCGAGGGGGCCCTGGCTCCCCCACTTTTTTTCAGGGGAGGCCCTGGGGGGGCCCTAATTTACGCGTTTATTTCTACAATGTTGCCGCTGCATGAATGTATTTGAAGCTTAAATCCAGAGATGTCTTCTTTAAAATTTTATTTGTGCGGTGGGCTAACAGAAACTAGAAGCAAGAACCGTGGGTCTGAAGCCCACATAAATTGGACATGTCACATGTGAACAGGCTAAATATGGGTTGTAGGCATAGGGCCGGATTTACGTAACTTATAGGCTAAACAGGCTGAAACCTAGGGCCTCGGAGAAAATGGGGGCCTCATCACGAACAATCAAGACCTTTTTTTGTTCTCTTCACCAATACTTTCACGGGAAAACAGAACATCTGAGTACGTGCATGCCTTTTTTTTGCTCTTCACTATACTGATATTTTCAGTGAAAACAGGATATCTGACGACGTGAAGACCTTTTTTTGCTCTTCCAATCAGTGTGATCAAATAGCCTAAGGCCTCTCATTGCCTAAATCCGGTCCACAAGAGCGTATTTAGGGGCGGGGCTATTGTGCCATGCCCTCCTTTTGACTCTGCCTTTTAGTAAAAAAGAACAATACTGATGGTGCCAAGTGACTAAAACATGCCAGATTCTTTTGGTGGTTTCTGTAGCTTATGGCCAGGGGCGAATTCAGAGTGGTAGGATGAGGGATATGCAATAAATGCATCCTCCCACCAGCCATTTTTAATAATGTTTTTGATGCATGCAATTTTTCTATAATTTCGAACCCCTTCGATAGCTATAAGTCGTACGCCTTAAGCACGCATAATTAAAAATGTGCGAAGAAAATGCATCATATTTGGCGAAGCACCCACAATTAGGATCAAAAAATTTAAACACAATTTGCCAGAAAAATATTCAAAATGCACTAAAATAGCCATTGCAGCATGTAAATTTTCAAAAATTTCCCGGGGGAGCATGCCCCCGGACTCCCCTAAAACTTTCTTGGTTTCTTAACCAGCTTCAAATTAGTTCTGCCGAAAAAAATATGCTTGAAAAAATGTGAAAATTATGCCCTCCCCCTTTTAAAATATCTCGCTACGCCACTGCCGTCCTTGGTTGTAAATGAAAAAAATCTGGTCATTGGTTTTGGTCAGTAGTGATTGAGGTCAGTAGTGAAAAAATCTGGTCAGTAGTGATTAAGTTTCTGCTAATATTATCGGTTGTGCAACCATGTAGACCCTTAATTGCCTCTATAGTAGTAATGTGTCTGCAATCTGCATGCTTCAACGGTTAAACATTTTGTTACGCCTTTTTCTATGCCATCTATTCCTCCTTTGTTTGCGTCTGAGCATATGTTGCGTCGAAATAACCAACAACTAAAATATTGCTGAAGCGCAGTAACATATTGAAAACTCTTGAATCGATCCATAGTCTTTCACCCATAATAAGTCGAATCTACGGGTTTTCTTAGATGAAATGTTACCAACTTAATTGTGTTTCTGAGACAATGTAGCCTACATAAGTTTTTAAAACTAGCTTCATTTTTAATTAGTTTACTTACTGTGGCATTGAAGACACAATATTTAAAACAAAACGCAACCTCCAACACGTCGGGATATTCCAGCCACGAGCAGTGGTCTTTACACCAATCGACAATAAAACGTCGATTAGTTTTAGCACTTCGAGGATAGGCCTATTCTTCTGTGATTTTGTTGAAACAATTCTGCCATGATTTATTGCAGCATTTCTTTTATTAATACTTGTTCGGAACGGCATACTTGGATCCAGTGGCGTAACGAGAAATTTTAAAAGGGGGAGGGGGGCATAATTTCCACATTTGTCCTAGGGTGATTTTTATTTGGCAGAAAAAATGTGAAGCCGCTTGAGAAACAAGAAAAGCTTTCGGGAGATCCAGGGGGTATGCTCCCCGGAGAATTTTGAAAATTTACATGCTGTAATGGCTATTTCAGTGCTTTTTGAATAATTTTCAGGCAAATTTTGTTTAAATATTTTATTTCTAATTCTGAGTGCTTTGCCAAATAGCCTATGATGCATTTTGTTAGTACATTTTTGATTATGCGTGCTTAAGGCGTAAGGATTATTGCTATCCAAGAGTTTGTAAATCATAGAAAAATTGTATATATCGAAAACATTTTTGAAAATGGCTGGTGGAAGAATGCATACCCTTCATCCTACTCCCTGCATCCGCATCTGGCCATAAGCTACAGAAACCATCAAATGAGTCTGGCATATTTCAGTCACTTGGCACCACTAGTTTTATTCTTTTTGACTAAAAGGCAGAATCAAAAGGAGGGGGGCATAACACAAAGCCTCTCCCTAAATACGCCCCTGCTTGGATCGTATGAGTCATCCATTCCCATGAAAGCTACTTAATAGCCAATTACCAATAGCTTATGCTCTAGCAAAAATCTTGCAGTAACTATGTCTAACCAATAATATAAATCTTATCTATCTAATAATATTCGCATTCTTTTGTTAAATGTGGCTAATTTAAAGCTACAAGCAGGGGTACCGAGAGCCAGCGAGGGACCCAGGGCAGGACACCATTGCGAGCCCCCTCATGTGTCCTTAAAAAAATACCACAGGTCCGCAGACGTCCTATTTTCCACTGAAAATCTAGTGAGGAGCAAAAAAAAGAAAAAGGTCTTCGTTTTGCGATAGCGCTTTGTCAGGCCAAGCTGGCTGGGCCCCTGAAAACATGACGGGCCCCGGTACTTTGTACCCTTCTGCCCCTTCTCGCAACACCACTGGCTATAAGACTGTTATTGATACCGGTACATCATTTTTGGTTGGTTTGAATTAGTCATCATTTCGAAGTTCTTGAGGCAAGCTTATTGGCACCTCACGTCAGAAAAGTAGTTAATTTAATACTATTCGGTTAAATTACATTCTGCTTTGGATTGCCAATCAATCTAAGTATAATAAATACTTGCTAAAACCTAAGAGCTTTGTGATTCTGAAAAGCCCTTTCTTGCCCGCGGCCACTTTAAATTTCTCAAAACGTTACGCTTAATATACACTGAGTCACGGTTTACGAACAGGCTTCATGAAATTACCGTATTTTAATTGTCAAGCCAACTATGATTTCACAAAGTATTGAGATACCTTATCCCTTCCTGGTGGATTTTATGATACAACAGCTGGTCATTGATATGAATTGTAACCATTGTCTTTTACAGTAAGCAGTGATTGCTTCTGTCACATGCGTTTGCAAATTGCGAAATTAGAAATGTTCAAGAATATCAGAACACGAGATGGAGCAAGACATTTCGTTACAAAAATTACATTGCCGAAAGCATCTGACGTCCCCCCTTACCCCCTAAAAAAAACTCTGCGGTTCTAGACGATTTGGAAAAATGATCAAAAAATCATTGGGGGGGGGCGGTCGCCCCCTCTCGCCCCCTCGTGGCGGCGCCACTGCTAACATGGCGTTGATTGATTAGATAGCTACCGGTAGTACTTCAGTTCAACTTATCCAACTTTGCTTACCGTAATGTTTATTGCATGACAGGCTAAACAATTTTCGTTTTTATTCGTCACAAATAACAAAGAAATATCAACAAACAACAAGTGTTCGCATGGTTCACAGAAAGTTCACAAACGTCCCTTCAGCCTGTCTCGCTCTCTTATCAGTTTCTGTTTACGGCTGATAACGGCCATGAAAGTGATCCTTCGGGAGATGTGAAAAAGTTCTTCAGTGTATCTCTAACTTCTCCAGCCGTTGCGGAGTAATTGTTTGAAGCTGTTTGGCCAATTGGTCTCAAGTTGGAAGAAGTTTGAGTTTTCCAACTTTCAAAACAAATACTTCCTTCTTTTTCTACATCAACTAGTGTTGAAATTATGGAGGCAACAGGCTGTCTTGGTGTATAAAACAGCATTTTCGACAGAAGAAATTATTGGACATTTAAATATGCGCAATCGAACCGACAAAATTCCAAACGAATTTTCAACTACCCGTCGTGCCTGAGATAAACGATAGTTGAAAACGCATTTATCTTCTGGAAGCTGCGGTCCAGGGTAAGGACGCATCAATTTTTTTTTTTTTTCAAAGGAAGTGCTGCATCAGCAACAAAGCAATATGGAACTGGTTCTGTTCCGTTGCCTAACAATGAGACCTGAGGCAATAAAAGCATATTGTTGTTTAGTGCCTTGCCAAATGCTGAATAAGCGAAAACCCCTCCATCGCTATGGCTTCCAGAGTCGCCAATATCAACCACAGCAAATTTGCAAGTAGCATCGCAAACTGCTATAAGCACTATACTATGAAAACCTTTGTAGTTGTAAAACTCGGAGCCGCACCTGGCTGGCGCCTGAATGGCTATATGCTTTCCATCGATAGCTCCCAAACAGTGTGGAAAGTTCCAAAGAGTTTCAAAGCCACGAGATACCTCCACCCATTTTTCAGAAGTTTTGGGGGTATCGATGTGAAGTACTTCACAAATTGCTTTGCAGGTTTCCGATATTATGGAACAAACGGTTGATCTTCCCACTCGGTAATTAAAAGTCAAGGTTTGCTGGTTATCACCGGTGGCTAAAAACCTGTAAAAGCACAAGTTATGTAGCCATAGTGCTAAGTAAGGTTGTCAACCAGATAACGGGTAAGCTGGCAGGTTCGCTTGATGCGCCGTTGAGTGATTCACCACGTTTCCGATAACTCCTAAGCGAGCTTGAATAGGGTCGTCGTCGTTTTTTAGCATTAGGAAAACAAAAATGCAAACTAAACTGTAATGTGATCGAGAGATTCGGAACTACGTTTTTACGATTACAATTTAAAGATTGCAAGTTCAACTATCGCCCTTGTTTCACGGCGGTACTTCACGATAATTATGTCTGCTAGGTGGATTTGTTACATGAGCAGCAAATCAGAAGCAACACTTATTCCTAAAACTTGGAAACAGCAAAACTTAGTGATTTTGAATTCGTGCTATGCACAGCGCCGCTGCTTCCTCTAAATATGAGAATAAATAATTATGGTTTAAACTAGCAATCAAAAATCATGCATGGTTTGTTGAAGTGCCAAAAACAATTTCTTTTCTGAGATAGACCTAATCATGGCTAAAAACGCAATGTAGACGCAGGCCTATAGTGATAGTCAGTTTGGCGTTGCTTGTTAAAATAAGGGAACATAATTTATTTCCGTTGGAAGCGCAACCTCTCAGTAGGCTAATGCTCATTATCATCAAAATTACTAGGATTGCTCTGTTCATTATTCAGTTTATTCAGAAATATATTTCGTCCTAGGTGGACATCATCATTCTTATTCAAATAGAATCTTATTCAAATAAAATCTCTCAGTAATGAAACCTTTATGGTGAACAGCAAATGACAAAAATTATATTCTGCTAGTATGCTACTAGAGCCGGCGTCAATAAAACTTAAACATAAACTTTATCTAACCCATCGTAAGTCGGATGATCCAGATAGAGTGCAACACTACAAGAAGTACTCGAACAAGCTTAATAAAGATATAAGAAAAGCCAAAAGAAATTTTTACTATAACATATTTAAAACTAACTGTAACAATCCCCACAAAACATGGGCAACAATTAGCTCCTTACTACATTCTAAACTCAATGTCAACCGCACCCCTACTAATCTATGCGTTGATGGTCAAGTCATAAATGAACTTGAGGATATTGTTAATAGTTTCAATGATCATTTTTCGGAAGTTGGCGTTAATATTGCTAGTAAATTACCTATCAACAATCCCTGTGAAGTTAAAGTATATTTGAGTAACCGTATATCTTCCTCTGTTTTTCTTAATCCTGTTACAGATACTGAAATTGCCAATATCATTAATGAGCTTAATGTAAAGAAAGCAGGGGGCTACGATGAAATTTCCTCTTACTTCGTTAAAATATCTGCTTCAATTTTAATTCCAATTCTTACTGTTTTTGTGAATTCGGCATTAAGTCTAGGTATATTCCTGATGATCTAAAACTTGCCAAAATTATCCCTCTTTTTAAATCTGGCAACAAGCTAGACAGAAATAATTACCGTCCCATATCTCTATTGTCCTGCTTTTCAAAGATTTTTGAAAAAGTTATATTTCATCGTTTGTCTCACTTCTTTGATAAACATTCTGTTTTGGCCACCTGTCAATATGGTTTTCGCTCTAATAGATCAACTCTTCATGCTATTCTTGATATTGTTACTGCCATATATGATAATATTAATATAAAACAGTACACAGCTTTGGTTACCTTAGATTTAACCAAGGCATTTGATACTGTTAGTCATGAAAGACTACTTATTAAATTGGAAAATTATGGTGTAAGAGGAACTGCGCTTAAACTTATGGAGTCCTATTTATTAAATAGATCTCAATACGTTTCTTTGAATAATGTAAGTTCTGATTGCAAAACTGTAAAAATGGGTGTTCCTCAGGGATCTGTACTTGGTCCCCTACTGTTCTTGATATATATCAATGATTTAAATAATTGCACTGTTAGCACTCCTAGGCTCTTTGCAGATGATACAGCAATTTTAGTTGATGCTAGTTCCCCTACGGAACTTCAAGTCAAAGTTAATCAAGAACTAGCTAGAATTTACACTTGGATGTTAAAAAATAAATTAACTGTGAATCCCTTAAAGTCCCACGCATTAGTAGTCCCTCCTGTGCTCAGTGAAATACCGCCAGCAGTAAACTTTCAGATGAACTCATGTAAAATTGAAGTTTCTGATTGTGTCAGATACTTAGGTGTACTAATTGATTCCAAATTGCTCTTCAAGCAACACATTAGTATGATTTCCACTAAGCTATCTCGAGCTGTTGAAATAATGTATAAATTGAAACATATTTTGCCCTCATATGTATTGAAACAACTCTACTTTGCATTTTTCCATCCTCACTTACTCTATGGAATCATTATATGGGCCGCTACTTTCAAATCATATTTAGAACCTCTGAACATTCTACAGAATAAGGCTATTAAAATTATTGATAATAGGAAATGGTGCGACAGAGTTACCCCGATTTATAAGCACTTAAATATTTTAAAACTAGAAGACCTGCTTAATCTTGAAACTTCTAAATTCATGTTTAAACTTATGAATGGTTCGCAATTGCAACCTGGTATTTTTTCCTCCTTTTTCACCAAAGTGTCTAACATTCATTCTCGTATTACTCGTTCTTCCCTAAATAACTTGCTTTATTTGCCCAATCTTCGCTCTAACCGCCTCCAAAGATCCATCAGATACAGAGGCGTTAAGATTTGGAATGATGTCCCTAATGACTTAACATGCTGCACCCTTCGTGGGTTTGTACATCAGTATAGACAGCATTTATTTCAATCCTACGATTAACCCATATTTTTCTGGTGGCTTCTTTTAAATTTGATCTAACCTCTTGATCTGCACCTTGGTACTTTCCTTGGGATTCTAATTATTTTAAATTGGTATTTTTTTTTTTTTTTATTTTTGTATTCATTTAGAGTTTATTTGACTTATGGTTAACACGCTCTGATCATCAATCTTAAATAACTGTTTCAATTATTAGGTGGCTGCTTGACTTGAAGACTACTTACAAGTGGTCATTTCGCAGCTTCCTGCACGATTGTATTTTTTTTCTTTTTGTATCATTGTATTTGCGTTATCGTGTTGTACTTTTGTGTAAAACATAATAAACTAACTAACTAGAGCAGTCGACTTAAGGGGGGCAAACGTTTATCAGGGGGGGCCAAAGTTTGAAATTAAGCACAAAAAATGCTGTCTTCAAAAGAACAAGCTTGTTGATTGGGGGGCCAAGCACGTCGATTGGGGGGGCCAGGCCTCCCTTGGCGTCGGCCCTGTTCGCTTCTATGAAAGATATTTTGCAAAAAAGTTTTTAAAAGGAAGTCGTTTAGCACTTACCTTAATGTGATTGCAAGTCTTATATCTGGAGAAATTTACTTTCTCCAGTTAGTATCTCGTTTTTGGATTATGGGTCGTGTTAACGACAGCAGTTGGTCAAACAGAAAACGGTTCATTCAAAAATATCGATGAACACTTTCGCTCTGATTCCGCATTTCTAACGTTAACTTGTGTTCTCCCAAACTTTCTCCTTTTTGGAAAATTGGCTTCACCCACCATCTAAAATATTGTAATGACTCGTTTTATTTTACTTTGAAACCCGTTAAAATAGGCCAACAGTAGCCTAGCTAAAAACACTCGGTAGCATAGTTTACCAAACATTAATCAGCAACCTACGCTTACCTTCTGTCGGAAATTTCATCATTAAGGTGGTATCCCAAAAACAAAGTTTGTTGTTGAATTAGTACAAGCATCAATGGTCTCTTTGCCTCTTCATCCATGTAGTCTAGCTTATTTGTAATAAGCAACAGCAGCTTAGAGCTAACTAACGGTATTTGTTCAAATTGCAGTCACCGACAACTGTTTCTATGGAAACGATTTGAAGTGTTCATCGCTTTGTGTATGAACATTAAAGACCAAGTCTTAGCTTTTTACTCCGCGCACTGCTTTTACTTTGCGGAAAAAGGCCAAAGGCTTTCCGCTATCGTGAATGCTTTCTGTGTGAACCGGCCTTAATGACGTTTTGCATAATAAGTATTTGTGACGTGGCTGGCAAATGGTTCATCGATGTATTGACATACCCCAAAACCGTCGTAGAACACATGTCTTGTTGATTATATCGATGATTGAGCAAGAAATGAACTGCAACAAAGCAAGCAAACTCACTTGTTATCCCGTGAATCACTGGATGCATCGGAACTTGCAGGAGTTTAAGAACCATGATCAGACAGATCGGCAACCAACACGCCATGTCGGTGAATACTAAAACGGAAAGTTCAAATGATAATAATTCTGTTCGGCCGCTGATGTTGATGAATACGTTTTCGCAAACGAAACAATTGTAGTCAGGATAGATATTCCAAATTACAAGTGGGGTAATATTGCTTAATATTTACCTATGGTTGGTTATTATCTATTGTGTCACATAGCTTTCAGTTGGGCAATAATTTAGAGCTAGAATCAGCGGCTACCAAATTTTTTTGTTAACAAGGCCCTCGTAATACTAAGCAATGTTCGTGACGCCCTGATTGCAGTTAGCATTTGCAAATTTCAAGCTTTACCAAAACATTGCTTATAAATCATGCTGTATCGGCGATTTGTAATACGAACAGCTGAGAGCTCGATGACTAAAGCCAGAGCCAGCAATCACTATTGTTCAGATCAACTTGTTGTTTGCTGGAAATTGATAGTTTGCAGGAAGTTGATCTGAACAATCAGATCAACAAGTTGATGTGAACAATATTGATTGCTTATAAATCATACATTCATTGTACAAAATGCACATTGCACAGCCACAGCGCTTGTTAGCAAAGTATGAAAAAAGTTTAATCTCAACCGAGAGCTTGTTGCACTTTACACAAAACCGCAAATAAATGTTAGACATTGTGCCACGCATGCAGCGTGCTGGTTGAGGATTCAACGTTTCAATGATTCTGCCAGATTGATTCTGCCGTTTCAATCTTGAAAAATTCTGCCGTTTCAATCTTGAAAGTGATACGTTTTAGGTCGCAACCGAAATCAGGGAGACACTTTTTCTAATGCCGATTCGGTGAAAGTGTGACATTCGGTGAACGAGAAAATGGAACTACCAACCCCATCAGAATAGGTGTGCCACAGGGCTCTATTCTTGTGCCACTGCTATATCTTGTTTATTAAAACGACCTTTGTAACGCCCTTTCTGCAAACTTCGGCTTTTCAGCAATTTGTCTTTCTCGGATCTTAGATTAAATTGTAACACAAAGCTTCAAAATCTCAACAAATGGTGCATAGCGAACAAACTACGAATAAATCCTCAAAAATCGGCTGCCATAATCATGCCTCCAAAATTTAATGCTTCTTTACCCATCATAAATTTGTCTTACAATAATTTGCTAATCTCGTGCTATAACTCACATAAGCACTTAGGTATAACGGTAGACAACAAATTAAATTTTAAAATACACATTGACAAGATCACCTCGAAAATCTCGAGATTTGTAGGAATTTTAAGCAAACTGCGTTACATTTTCCCAACGTCTTTATCGGTAGCTCTTTATCGTTCACTTGTTCACTCTCATTTACTATTTGTTCTCACTGTCTGGGGTAGTATATTTCCTTCATACTTAGTCAAATTACTGAGGCTTCAAAACAAGGTCATTAGAATAATTACCAACTCTGACATACATTTCCAAATCTCGCCTAAATTTCATAATTTAGGAATCTTGAAAATTTTTGAACTACATGCTTATGATATAGCAAAAATTATGCACACTCTAAGCAAACCCTACCCTCTAACCTCTTTGCATTCTTCAACAAAGTATCAAATATTCATAGTTGCAACACTCAATCAGCAGCGCACGAAAATCTTTATCTTCCTGAATCCTCAACCAACAGATATCAAAATTCATTTCACTATCAAGGAGTGAAAATCTGGAATTCCATAGCTTGTGATTTGAGAAATCAATCCTATTCTAAATTTAAGCTTAATCACAAAAAGATTCTTCTCAACAACTACTTATAAATTTGGAGCGAAGAATAAGCAAAACGCTCACATACAAACTTCTCGGCTAATTTTATAATTTTTCTTATCTATTTTCCGACGCTGTATACCAACGTCTTCAATGGGTGGCTGCTTGACTAGAAGACCTTAACCGGTCATTCGCAGTTTCCCTGCGAATATTAAAACTGCTAATGGTTCAATTAATTTATTTATTTATGTTTTTTTCTTGTCCATATGTTTCGCTGTTTTGCTTGATTAGGCTACTCTCAAAATAATATATATCAGTGCCGGCGCCAAGGGGGGGGCCAGGGGAGGCCTGGCCCCCCCTAATCGACATGCTTGGTCCCCCCAATCAACAAGCTTACTCTTTTGAAGACAGCTGTTTCTGTGCTTAATTTCAAACTTTGGCCCCCCTGAGAAACGCTTGGCCCCCCTAAGTCGACTGCTGTGCTGCCGGCTCTGATAAATATCAAATCAAACGAAAATGTTGGGTAAATTAATCGCCGCTTATCGTTAAACGCATTTTTTAAACTTTCAGTTAGCCTACGTATTCATTTAGCTTGCTTTGCTTGCTTCAAATCCTGCGAATATGTTGTTTGAAATTGTTTTATTGGAAGTGGTCTGGAAATTGTCGCGTTTTGTAAAGCAGTCCGTAAGCCAAAAGTAGCTGGAGCAAGCTTCCGGTAAGCTTTTAAACGCGCACGTAAAACGCCGACTTTGAATCGCGTCCCTTTAATAATCATGCAATGAAATGAAGGGATAGCTTAGCAATCATATTCTCTCACCCAAACAAAATATCTTTCTTTGCATCTTTCGATTGTCTTGCCGCCACTGCTTCGTTCTTCGACGAACGCTTTTTCGCACGCATGGTCGAGAAGATGCCTTGTAAATGACGAGATAAGCGATTGCGATGTAAACGAAAGCAAGGAAATTAAAAAGAACGATTGCAGTCATGTACTGCCAACCAGCATCACCGATATTTGGATAAAAGAAAGGTTGGCAAAGCGGGAAGCGATTGTAAAACCCTGAAAAAATGAAAATTTATGAGAAAAGTTTAGCGCAGATTTCAATAACGATGATTAGAATGCAATGATAAGCATTGTGGTTATCACATGTAGTCAAAACTGTTATTTCTCAGCGACTTGACCTAGCTGTGGCGTGCGTGGATAACAAATCTTTTATCTATTTTTTAAAAAGTATCCTTCGTGAGCTGGATGTTAGTTTTGATATTCGCCTCAAGTTTTGTCACTCAGTCTGGCCAATGCAACGATCAAAGACTCATGGGCATTTTTTTAAACGGAACCTTTCGCCCGAGGTAGCGCGACGTAAATATTGTTCAGTTTTCTACTCTACACGTTAATTGGACAACTTGGGTCAAATAGTTTGGTCACACAACCATGGTATTAGGCCAGATCGACACTAGAGCGACACACTATAGGCGTCAACTTTTGTTTGTTTCATTATGAGGTAATGACGCTGTGTCGTGCCGTACATCGGCTCTTGGAGCATCGTGAAGCTGAGGCTTTATGGAACACAGAGCTTGGTATCAATTGATGGTGTGAGTAGCGCAAGAATCTTGCACCACCTGACTCCATTTTATCGGATAACGAGTGGGCTGAAGTAACAAGTAAAGCGAAAATATTTTTAGCTGATGCACAAAACTGGTATGAAACTAATTTTAAATAAATAAGGTCTGTTAGAGGTGTAACCAGACTGCTTAGTTTTTCAAGTTCGCTATTACTTCTCACCTATAGGCATGATGCTTTGCTCATTCCAAGAAGCGTGTAATGCCGTAAGATTGCTCTCTTCCAGATAGTTGATCATTGTTTTCCAGCGTAAATCTTAACGTGAACACAAAATCATTGCAAAATAACAAGGCGCTTTTCAGATTTCAGTGGCCAGTTCGTTCAGACAGCGCCATTTCGTTTTAAAAAGTTTCATTCATACGTTTGCAAGTTGACACAAAATAGAGACCTCAACGTAACATTACCACCAACAACGTGTTGAGGCATGCCAGACAATGGGCTAGAAGTTTGCACCATCTGCAAGAGATTATTCTTGACAACTGCTGGGCTCAATGTTGTTAGCATACACTTTGTGTTAAGACCGCATCGTGTCAACTCCAGCAACCCGGTAGAAAAAGGTTTCAGACCGGTGCCGTGCTATTTCAACTCTTGCTAGTTCTTTGGTTTGCTGAGCACACTAAAGAACGTCCATGTAGTCATCTATACAGCAGTCTTCAACAAAACCTTAAGTCGGGGGAAAAATTAGATTACCAGCTATTTGATGCGTCGTCAGTCCACTTGTTTCAATAGCATTGTGACGACTTTTTTCTTTTTTTAATTAATCCAAGCAATGATTGATGTTTAAAATCGAGTCGAATCTTCATAGTACTCGCGGTATTACACCATAGCGTGTATCGAGTGGCGGACTCCACCATCGCGGTTTAGCGCCTGGGCAACACAGCTCCGAAGAAACATCACAGCGGTGGCGCGTTGTGCACGACACTGTGTCCGATTTGATTGACATTTATTCCAACAATATTGAAGCAATTATATTACCACTCTGAAATTTTTTCTCATCTTAGAAGAGGGTTTTCAAACAATTAGCAGCAGCAGTTAAATGTAACAATAAATTGAACCAAAAGTTGCTTTTAATAAACACAGTTAATTGCCAAATTTGGGCAGTTAATGGCACATCTAAGTTTTCACATCACGCCGTGTTTATACGAAGTACGATGCGAAGCAAGACAACCGATTTTTTATTTCACCTTCGCTACTTCGCACCTAACTAAGCAAAATGACATTAGCAACGCAAACGTTTTGTTTGTTAAAACGCATGTTATGCACAGATTCGAAGTAGCTTGGCAATACCAATGGTAGTTAACCGAATGCTGGAATTTTGCAAGGTACAGTCATGACGAGTTAGGTGAAAAAGTTGCAATAGGGACAATCAATGCTTCAAATACCGGTATAAGAAAAGCGTCCCCCGGGTGTTTTCGCAACTCCCAAGGGGGCGTTGGCTACTAAATGGGCGATTGCGTGGTGCAGAAAATAAATTGGGCCGTTACAAGAACAGTGCCGCCAAAGTTTTCTTGCAGACGATGAGCACACAAGTGGACCATGTTGTTAATTTTACGGTCAGATAAGTTTGAACCAAAACTTAAAACCACCAATAATGGTTAGCAATTTTTCCAAACAATTTCTGATCGCTTTCATTTTACCCGGTAAGGATTTCTTTGAAATCCTGAATGTCAACGAGAACAGGTTTCGAACCAACTCTTCCATGTCGGAGCGATTCAATAAATCATGATTGAGAAAAGGTAGAGGATACCAGTATCGCTCGGTGAAGTAATCGGAAGCGAAACGAGCCTGAATTGCAATGAAATGATGAAAAGCGAGACAAAAGTAAACACAACTGTGGCGTCATAACGCCTTCGTAAATAGTCGGGGGTAAACAAAAAGTTGATGTCTCGTAACTGCTTGACTTCAAGATAAAATGAACATAATATGATGGAAATAATACTCAACGCGAGCTTCTCGTTTAGCACATTTTAATCGACGTTTGTAAAAGTTACACGACTTGCAAGCACGAAGATGTAGTTTTGATTTAGTTTCTAAACATGACAATTTTTACAATGATAAATTTAATGCTTTTTCAAACCCAACACATTGTTTGGTGCTTAAATTTCTTCGCGAGGACATCAGAAAAAAACACTTTAAATGCGATCGCATTTTTGATTTTCTAATTCATTTTGTCAAACTATCTGATTAAAATATTTTGCATTTTACTACGTGAGTTGTAATTTTTTTTAGTTCTGTTTGCTAGTTGTTAGTCAAAGTCAATTTAATGAAATTATTCACTGGGCAGAGTCGAAATCTTTAATATCTTATTTTGACTCCCACAAACCTCCTTTATTTTCTCACACTATGTCATGATCTGGGATCTAGTTTGCTGAAAACAATTTATCAATTATATACAGTAGATTGCATACACATAAACGAACAAGTTCTTTTTTAACAAACCGCTTTGACTAAATTATGATTTTTTATCGCTTGATGGATTTTTAAGTTTACAACTTTGGCTCTCGGATTTTTTTTACTTAATGCACATTGCAGAGTATCTTATGTGCTGCTATGATTTTTACAGTTATAATAATACATTTTCAGAGTTGGGCACTTAAAAAACAGTTAACTAAGCGCCACGCAAATTCCGCAAACGATTTTCTGAAGTAAAAGAGCACAATCACAAATTTCGCAACTCAAAATTCAAAATTAAAAAGCATAACCGCAAATTGCGCAATTAGATTTTTTAAATGTGAAAGCGCAACCACAAATTGCGCAATTAGATTTTTTAACTGTGAAAGCGCAACCACAAACTGTAGGAGCAAATTTTTAAAACGGTAAAGCACAATCGCAAATTCCACAATTGAAGTTTTGGAGCGGATAAGCGCAAACGAAAATTGCGCATACAGTATTTTTTAATGATAAAAACCGCAACCGCAACTGGAAGTTTTATCATAAACTAAAGCGCAATCAATTCGCTAACTATGGCTTATTTTCTAACTCGTTCTTTGTTCGGAGCAGGGTCAGACAGCAGGAGTTTTTTGTAAGAGCGGTGCGGAGGAGCATTTATAGGGTGCCTTGGTAAAATTCGAACTAGGGGTCCCTGTATAATGCAAAAAAATCTATTATTTCATACCAAATGTTCTTAAAACTTTTACAGTCACGCCCCCTTTGGCATTAGTTATTTTTGTCCACGCCTCACCACCAGCGCCGTGAGAAGACTGTGCCCCTCCCCCCAAAAAGCTCCCGATGGTGCCTTTTGATATCTACAAGCATTGGGGCAGTTGGGCGCATTTTTTTTTCGACTCGGTTGCTACCTTTTCTCATTACCTGCATTATTTCAAGGAACGTATCCAGAAATTTCCTCAAGATGAACGCTCCCAAACGTTTACACACGCAGTTTTTTTCAGTGTGTGGCAAAATCAGAACAGATTTGAAGCAGAATACAAATTAATGATGACTCTAGGGGGGTCCAGGGGCATGTTCCCCCGAAACATTTTTGAAAATTTGATTGCAGTTTACATCATGTAATTGCAATTATAGTGCTTTTTCAGCAACTTTTTGACAAAATTTTTTTTGAAAGTTTTTGCCTCTAATTGTGAGTCTTATACAACAATATTGTAGGTACCCCACAAATGCCCCCCCCACCCCCCCGATCGGGGGAACCAATCTGCGGAGATGCCTTGATATGGCTCTGCCCACCTCGCTTCAAAAAACATGCAGAAAATATTACAAATTATTTGCAATGTCTTAATCGACTTAATGGGAAGAATGCAGCTGTTTTTGAGAAACAAGTTTTGATGTTTCACGAAAAAAAGATTTGAAAATACCCGTTCAATCACTAAGTCACTGTTATGCTCACGTCCCCCTTTGCAAACCTTGTACGCCTTCCAGCTTAAGAACCTCTGCTCGAAAGTCTAAACGTTCACAAATAAGGACTCGACCGATTTTAAGACCCCCCCTGGGCCTTCTTTACAAACAGTTTTTTTTAGAATTAGGGGATGGCTCGGCCCTGCATTCCACCACATACGTCATCTTGCCTTGCATCAACCTTGCCTCCCACCACGTCATCTTGCCTAATCTATCACCACGTAAATGAGGCTCGCGAATGAGCGGCTGTTGATAATAACATGGTGGGCTGGCTGAGGGCAAGACTGTGCCCCAAGCATTTAGCTCAGTTGGGCAGCTTTTTTAATCTTACTCCGTTCGAAGGTTTCTGCTATAGCAAACGACAGTTGCAAATGCGTTTATTGCCCTGCAATATAGCAATCGAAAACAAAAATCAAAACGTTATAGTACGAACAAATGTCTACGAGCTGACTCCCAGACCTAAGCTTTCATGAAGATAAAAATTTAAACATTATTTTATTGCTAAAGAAACAAAGACTGGGGAAGACATTTTTCATTCTCCCGCAGCAGCAACACAAAGAGCTTAAAATTTTTTACAGTCAGCGACGCTCGTTTTGGTAGCAAAACGTCGAGCCAACGGAAAATACTTTTTCTACTGCTGCTGAGCTTGAGACCGTGGTGTTATACTTTTTAAATGCGTGGATCTATGCTTCCCGAGGGTAAGCAATTTGGCGTCACTTTCCCTTTGGTGCATTCTACCCACTCGTCAAGTGATTTAGCAACAGCTGCCGGCAGATCTTCGGACTGTTTTGCTACAGCATTGCCAATGCTGTAGTTCGCGAAATTTGCGGAATCTGCGAAAATGTTTGTGGATTGCCCAACTCTGCTTAAAACGCAACACAAATTGCGCAATTGGTCAAAAATTTAGCTTAAAACGCAACGCAAACAGCGCAATTGCTTAAAACTTTAGCTTTAAACGCAACGCAAATAGTGCAATTGGTCAAAAATTTAGCTTAAAACCCAACGCAAAAAGCGCAATGGGTCAAAAATTTAGCTTAAAACGCAACACAAATAGCGCAGTTGCTTAAAACTTTAGCTTTAAACGCAACTCAAATAGCACAATGGGTCAAAAATTAAGCTTAAAACGCAACACAAATAGCGCAAGAGGCAAAAAAAATTTTAAAGCGCAACGCAAATTTCGCAAGTAGTGAAACAGCTGACTTAAAGCGCAATTCTAATCTCGCAATTGCGGAATTTGCAAAACTGTTTGCGGAATGCCCAGCTCTGCACATTTTCATGGCGCTCTTTCTTGACGGAAATTCAGATCAAAAACGCTTGACAAAAATAATGCAATGATAACCAAAAATTATCGAACCTGGGGAATTACCGCCAGCGATATGGAAATAAACCAAGCGGCAAAAGTAGCCATAGTTGCTCCGCCCATCAACTTCGACTCCTCCACTCGAAACGGATGCAGGGTCCCGTAGAGACGATAGGACGTCATCAGAAGAAGAAGAAACACTGAAGTTTGAGAAGAGCATTGCGTGAGCATCCCCATCACCACACATAAGCGTCCAGAACGCCAGCTGCGATCCGAAGTGCAGTAACTGCAAGAACAGTAAAAGTAAAGCAACATTATACGGTGTTTACAAGCAGGGTTTCATCAACGTCAATATCAAACCTCTGAAATAAATTCTTTGTAAAGCTTAAGCACATTCTCGAATTACTAAAGTGTTATCGAGGTTATGTAGATCTTAATATTTGCTGTTACTTAAAGCTGACTGGTCGCAGTGGTCAAGAACAAACAGCATCGGTAAGAACTACGAATATTTTTACTGAGTTAAAACTTCACACTAAATTACGCTACTCATTGTTTTTTCCTTTTCTTTTTTAACAGCATGTGAAACTCGACTATGTCAATATATTAAATATTTTCACTGGTGGTTCCTTGACTCGAAGACCGTTTGGTCCCTTCGCGCCCTTCCTGTGTTCATCTGTAAGTCTACTCCATGTGCTTTCACTAAAGAAGCAATGATCCACTTTATACGCAACAATTTGTATAAGTACGGTAATTTATTCAATTTTGGTGGTATTGTATATGTTTGCTGAGCACGGTAAACTTTCAAATGCATCGAAATAAAATATTGGTTGTTGTTGTATTGTCATACCTTCAACGGCATGAATGGGCCAAGTTTTGCTTCTCGACAGTGACAGACCGGGCGCCCAGAGGGTTTATTCAAGTGAACGACGGCAAAAAGTTTGACCACATCAAAACTTGCACACTTACCAGTACTTCCAAAATATTTATTGCTGCCGGGGTGGATCCGGGGATTTTACCCTTATATTACCCATTTTAGGGGGACCAAAAATGGCATTTATTCAAGTGAACGATTGCAAGGCTTAAAGTTGAGCCAAATTACGCGTATTGATGTACTGAACATCAAAATACCAATGACAGCAATTTTACCAGGGGATAACTCCCCGACAGCAACGATTTTGTACATGTATGACGTCACGACGTCACGTGATACTCTTCAAGTGAACGATGGCATGGCTAAAAGTAGTGCCAAATCATGCGTATTAATGTATTGAACATCAAAATATCGATCACAGCAATTTAATTCGGGTTATCTCCTTCAACTAAGGAATTTGGAGACAGTAGGAGCGCAAAAATAGGCTAACGCGTTTTTATAAATCGAGATGGCAAGCTTACATAAATTGCAAAAGTCACGCATTTAAATATATACGGCACCAAATATTTAAATAGCAATTTTGCTTCCGTAGTTATTCTCTCGGCAGCAAAAAAACGCAAAAAAGAAAATGTCAGTCGTCCTTCCAAAAAAAACAAAAAAGAAAATGTCAGTCGTCCTTCCAACACAATATCTTTACATCTCCCTAGATTAAGAGGCTTTCTCGTGCCAAAGAATTGGTAAGTCCCAATTAAAGCAGGACGAATCGGTTGCTATTTTAAATCAGAGTGAATGACAGCATGGAATTGTTACAATAAACTATATCATAAAAATTTTTATCTTTAAATTGTTTTTTACGTGCTGCGATTGATGATCTTTTTAAGTAAACAATTATTATCGCTGGCAGCGGGAGCAGTGATGAAACTAAATTATTGTTCTTTTGCCGGAACGTTCTCGGAATTAATTAAATGGTCGAGTAGATAAAGCGTCTAAGTAGAAAAACCGAGTAGATAAAGCGTCTGTCTCTGGTCTGGTCGACTTGGGCTCGTTTCCGAGTCGAATCAAACGATTGACAGCTTACCGGCTTGACGTTCAGGATTCAAGGAATAGTGTAAGGAACAAGTCGCCAATTTCTCTCTTTGCGGCGTCGGAAAAAGCACTTAACGACAACTCCTACACAAGTTCGTTACGCAGCGCCGTGCACTTATCAGCAGAGTTGGAGTCTCGGCCAAAATCTTGGAAACCGAGACGAGACTTTGACACCACGAGACCGCGACTTGAAGCAAAAAGTCAAGACGAGACTGAGACTGGAACGAGACGAGGCCCGAGACTTTTGAAATCAGGGTTCTCAAAAGGTCCTGAATATTTTAACCGTAAATTAAATGCATGACATTTTGACGAATTGCTTCATCCGGCAGGATGTGGAAAGCCATAACAGCTGTCTTATAGAAACGCAGAAAAAACTGCTATTGTACCACAAGACGAAGAACGAAAAACGCGATATTTATATTTACTCATGACATTGTTTGAGAGCTTTCGATGTAGGCCTACAAAAAAACGGCCGGTCAGCTCAGTGGTCAAGACATCACTATCGGTGAGGGTGGTTTGGGTTCGATTCGCGAGTCGGTCAAGTCGGATACACTGTCGCCATCGACTCGCCAACGCTGCGATATTTCCTCGGACTTGGAGGCTGTGTAGCCCAGTCGCTAAGCCGCGGAGATATGCCCCGCCACTCGTTACATGCCTCGGCGTAATACCGCGAGTATAATGAAGATTTTATTTTTTTGCGTACATAAAATATTCTTGTAAAGTTTATTTTGAATACCAGTACTGCTAACTTTAAAATTTTGTTTTCAGAATCATCATATTTCCAAAGGGAGTTGTGAGACTATCATACGTAGCAAAATGGGTTCTTGAGTGGAAAAAGTTGAATATCACTGTTTTAGAATAACCACTTAAACCAAAACAAGCGAAATGAAAACTGCTTATCATCTGAGAAAGCAATCTAAATCAAAGTCTGTTTATTTGCAAGACCAAAAGCACAAACAAACAATAACACAAAGCAAAAACAGTCGAAAAGGCAGCAGCTACAAAGAGATGTAGGCTATTCTGACACAAGCTAAAAATGGAAAAGGCCGCAATAAAATGCATGGTCACCGCCAGGTCTGCCACCAACCCTTCCCTCCAGAAAAATATTTGCCCAACCCAGAAAAAAGTTAGTTATTATTATATACGTGTATACCACGGCGACCTAAATAACAGACCATGACGACGTGCGTGCGTATCGCTTGACTGGAGGCCGATCAAAGCAAAATCAGCGAACTGTGTTTCGCGGGCTTTTAGTTCAGTTATGCAGAGGACATGTAGAATGTTAATCTTCCTTGTTATGGTAATGTTTATTGCAAGCAAGTTAGAGTTTAGGTTCATCCTTAATAAATTTTGAAATCAGTAGAATTAAAAACACTAATGTCTTTTAAACATGCCAAGAACTAAAGAGGTAGGTTTTTCATTGTAAACCGAGACTGTATACCTAGCAATCACATTATTCAAGTTGTTGGCAAAGGTATTGTGTATTTTAAGATTTAATGTTATAATAACAAAAAAAAACATGAGTAAATACTGATCCTGTAATCAATCATATGATTTAGTTAAGGTTTTACATTAGCAGATTAGCAAGTACCGGTAGCACTGATACCGTTACCGTACTGGTAATAAATGATAGACTAATCCAAAATGCTCAGTTGTGCTACTGGTAGACTGGTACTTGGCTTTTCGTACAGTGATGCAGAGAAAGAAAACAGTTTTAAACCACACGCTGTTGTTGTTTTACAGTTAGCTGCTCCTGTTCCAGTAAGTTATCTGCATAGTCCTAGAATAATTAGCAAAGGTGTAAATTTAGCCGGTTGTGAAAGGGAGAATAAACACAACTTGTTGCTTTCTTTTAGGTACGATGCCGGTACTGTGTAACTAACAAACATGCTATACAAATATTGTAGTCAAAGTGCTATAGGCTGCAATTTATAAATTTTACAAAGTAAGATTATCCAAGTCTAATAGTTTTTCAGGGTTTTGTGTGCTGATATACACTAGTAGCCTAGTTGGCCTACATTTTCTAAATTTTTGATTTAGTTTTATATTTTTCTGCAATCCTATTCATGCCACTTAAATGTTGTGTTCCATTGTGAAACAGCAATTATGCGACAGCATCAAAAACCTCCGTTTACAGTTTTCTAAAAAATAAAGAAGAATGTCTCAAATGGCTTGAAGCTATACCAAGAGCAAATTTAAAAGTTATGAAGTACACCGTAGTTTGCTCTAAGCAGTGGCCAAGCTATGCCAATTTTGCATTTAAACATGGCAAATTATGTCCTTTAGACCAACCATCTGTTTTTGAAAACGTACTCAAAAGCTGCCTTTCAATACCAAAACCAAAGTCTTGGTTAACAAAATGCACCTCTTCATCTGTACAAAATGAACAACCTGGTGAAATTAATAAATTTCCTAAGAAGATCTCCTGTCTCTAAGTGAAATAAGACAACAGTTAAATGATCAAAATGTGATAGTTTATGATTTAGATGAGTGCTTGATCCTTCAGTCAAAAAAGTTTTTACTTGGTGTGTCTTTTTTGTGGTTATGCTAAGGAGTGATTATTCATTTGAGTGCTGTCACTGCGGTGCATTATGTGATATTTCGACGCTATCGGTTAGTAGAGTCACTGCGTGCAAAATATGGTTTTGCTTGAATAAAATTGTTAGATTTTGGGAACAAAAAGTTATAGATCACAGAAACAAAGTTATTTTTTGTCAATGCTGGTATTGTTTTTCTCAATACTTAAATCGTTCAGATGGCCGAGTGGTATAGAGCGTCTGCTTCTGCATCGGTAGACTTGGGGTTCGATTCCGAGTCGGGTCAAACCTATGACTTAAAATTGGTATTCACAGCTTCCCTGCTTGACGTTCAGCATTTAAAGGACAGTGTGGAGAAAGCCGGCAAGTTTACTTGTTGTGCCGTTGGGAAAGGCACTTAACGGAATAAACCGATCTTTGTGTGGTAGGCAGATGGCTGGCAACTCCTAAGCGAGCTCGTATAGCGCATTGATCGCTTTCTCGTGATAGGAGGATAAACATGCCAATAACAATAAAAAAAATACTGGCATAATCGTCTGCAGAAAATTTTTGATTCATGAGTTTTGCATGACCTCTGATAAGTTTAATTTAGGTTTAACTGTAAAACATTCCATCATACTAGCCAACATATTTCGTAAGGAACTCATTTGTGTTTAATACTCCGAAAAGCACTCGTGAGAACAAAGTTAAAGTGCTAAAACTGTCTTAAACCTTTTTTTGCGACTATGCATGAGCGCATCACTGTGCTTTGCTGTATTTAGAATTTCAGAAGCATGATGATTTTCCTTAGAGCTATCTAGATTCAGTAACTTGGACTCAGTTTAGTTGAATTGTTTATTTTATTACTGTTTAATACATCGATACAGTGCTCTGTTAATTGCTAATATACAGGGTAGCATGATGATTTGGATATGCTTGATATTCATTTTTTGTGTTAGTGATTTTGCATTACGATCCAGGTAGTGTTTATAAGCAGCTTCAACTGTAACTCATGACAATTGCTTTAATATTTTTTGCCTTATTATTCTACAGTGTTGATGATTTGGCAGCACGGTGGAATTTTTTACGCTACTAGTTTCAACTCTGATTCAATTAGATCAGCTTTTATATCTCGTGCTGTGTAGTTCTTGAGTTATTATAGTATTGATGACTTTAGCAGCATGGTGATTTTTTAAGCAAGTAGCTTCCACTGTGATTCAATTAACTATTATATTGATTCTTCATGGTTCTTGACTTATTACGCTATTGATTGTTCGCAGCATGGTGTTTTTTTTTAAGCAAGTAGCTTCCACTGCGACTCAGCCTAATTTTATATTGGTGGCTTATGGTTCTTGACTTATTATGCTATTATTGAAAGCATGGTGTTTTTTTAACAAGTAGCTCCCGCTCTGATTCAATCAACTTTCATATTTCATGTTGTGCTGTTCTTGCCTTATTCTGTTGGTGGCTCGACTGCATGATGGCTTTTACAAGCAGCTATTATACCTTGAACTGTGATTCGATTAGACCGAATTTGATATTATTGTTATGCTTTATATTTCTTCCATTATATACTTGTATTATTAATTTGGCAGAATAGTTGTTTTTGCGAGCAGCTAGTTGCTGAAGTTTTTACTCAGTTAAAATATGATTTCTTTGGCAAGTGGTTGAAAGTTTTACGTATTGTTTTTATGTTTATATGTGATACTGGATTTGCTACTGATTTTGTAATAGTTGAGTTTGGTGTATTAAGCTAAATTATTTGGTCAAATTTAATAGAGCAATATATCCAAACAGTTGTGAATGCTGTAAGTGACATAATTGCACGATACGCAAAGAAACGCTACGATTGCAGTTCATAGTAGCAATTTGCAGCTGTGCTTCATCGGCCTCCAGTCGAACGACGCGCTCGCACGTTGTCATGGCCTGTTGTTTAGATCGCCATGGTGTATACCAATATAGCCTATTAGGCCTAATTTGTGCCCCGGCGTAAATGCTTTTTGCTTATCTTCATCATTTGCTCGCAGTCACAAACCTGTTCGCTGCTCATTACTCACAGACTCAAGAGTTATTAATGCCGTCATTTTTAAAATGCAGTGAAAATCCATGGGGAACGATGTTTACAAAAGATTTTTATTGCATTTCCTGAATGTCAGCATACTTAACGTATTGCAAGTCATGCTTGACCGATGAGACCGAATAATTATGCCTCCTTGGCTAAACACTCTCTCAATCGGAGCAGATGATGTAAGTTTTCAATCTGTTGTAGGTAGGCCTATAGCAAATGTTGGAAATAACCGTAGGTTTTTATACAGATAAGTTACTTCATTCAATTTTGAAGCGAACTTTTAAAATAGCTCCGAGACACGCTCATTTTCCGAGACTTTTAACAAATCGTGTGTCTCGAGACAGTGCATGTCTCAAGACGATGCATGTGTCTCGAGACAGTACAGCTCTGCTTATCACAGCCACCGGGGTGATGTAATATTTATTTGTAGCTCTCCTGGGCCTGGTAGTATGAAACATGAGTTATATTTCATTTTGTTACAATTAAACTAATTTTTCATGGTCTATTTTTTTCTTTTACTTACGATAGCTAATGCTGATGCATTTTGCAGGCACCTAATGAAGCCAGCGTTACGCGAGTAAAAGCTTGCACAAATAAAACTATTACGCTATATAGGAAAGAATGTCATTAGTAACGCCTATTTTCACGGAGCCTATTAAAAGTTATGGACTGCGCGGCTAATTAACTCCTTGTTGATAAGAATGAAGGAAAGTTAAATGAAGGATTAATTTAACAACTCTTGGTATGAAGATTCTTACTGGAACCCCGTTCCGCCTGAAAATCTTTTACCGCAAGGAAATCATTGGCACAGGGGCCTGCTTCCCTCTTTCACGACAACGTTATCTATGCATTTCTTAACATTGAAAAGATTGCCTAATTCCTTTAGTTAATGGTATCTACTCCAAATTGACTTGAAGGTAGGATCATATACGTATGCCAACTTCCAGGTTACTCAGTCTGCTAAGAGGCTCGCAACTGAAGTTACTCGGGTTGACGTGATTTGGCAAACGACTTGGAGAAAAGCCAGAAATAAAGTGGTTGGAGAATAATTTTGCCTGGGCTAGGTTAAAAATACTCCACATAGCCAACCCCCACCCCTAGTACCCACTAGGCCATCTACCCAATTGCAGCTGCAGACGCATTTCGACCTTTTTAGGTCTCATCAGTGCAGCATAGATATATATTTCGCCATTAATAGTTTCAAGCTTCCCTAGGAGTTGCCGATCATCTGTCTACCATTGCAAAATGGGAAATCGCGTTGCCGTTAAGTGCCTTCTCTGACGCCGCAAAGAGCGAAATTAATGACTTGTTCTTTACACTGCTCCTTGAATCCTGAACGTCAAGCCGGTAAGCTGTCAATCCCAATTATAGGACCATTGGTTTGATTCTACTCGGCAACGAGCCCGAATGGACCAGACCAGAGACAGACGCTTTATCTACTCTGCCATCTAATTAATTCCGGCAACGTTCCGGTAATAGAACAATAATTTAGTTTCATCGCTGTTCCCGCTGCTAACGATAATTGTTTACTTAAAAAGATCATCAATCACCGCACGTAAAAAACAATTTAAAGATAAAAATTTTTATGATATAGTTTATTGTAACAATTCCATGCTGTCATTCCACTCTGATTTAAAATAGCAACCAATTCGTCCTGCTTTAATTGGGACTTACCAATTTTTTGGCACGAGAAAGCCTCTTAATCTAGGGAGATGTAAAGATATTGTTTTGAAAGGACGACTGACATTTTCTTTTTTGTTTTTTTTGCTGCCGAGAGAATAACCATGGAAGCAAACTTGTTATTTAAATATTCAGAGCCGTATATTTAAACGCGTAATTTTTACAATTTATGTAAGCTTGCCTTCTTTGCTCATTAAAACCCATTATTTTTGCTCCCCTACTGTCTCCAAATTCCATAGTTGAAGGAGATAATCCGAATAAAATTGCTGTCATCGGTATTTTGATGTTCAGTACATTAATGCGCATGATTTGGCACAACTTTTAGCCATGCATAGTTCATTTGAAGAGTACAGGTTATTACGTGTCGTCGTGACGTCATGGGGGTACAAAACCGTTGCTGTCGGAAGGTCATCTCCGGATAAAATGCTGTCATCGGTGTTTCGATGTTCAGTACATTAATGCGCGTGATTTGGCACAACTTTGAGACATGCCATCGTTCACTTGAATTAATGTCATTTTTGGTCCCCCTAAATTCTTTGCTGTCGGGGGGTCATCCCGAATAAAATTGCTGTCATTGGTATTTTGATGTTCAGTACATTAATGCGCGTGATTTGGCTCAACTTTGAGCCTTGCAATCGTTCACTTGAATAAATGTCATTTTTGGTCACCCTAAAATGGGTAATATAAGGGTAAAATCCCCGGATCCATCCGGCAGCAATAAATATTTTGGAAGTACTGGTAAGTGTGCAAGTTTTGATGTGGTCAAACTTTTTGCCGTCGTTCACTTGAATAAACCCTCTGGGCGCCCGGTCTATGATGTCACTGTCCGTCATTGCAGACTTTTATTCGCTGTTAAAAAACTTTCGGCCTATTTGAATAATATCAGTCGACGTGGCATAACTATTCTCTCTTTTTTTACGTACCTATACTTAATTCTTTCGTCTTGTGTTAATGTTTAGATTAGCGTGAGCTTAAATTGTTTGTTGCTGTGTCTTTGGAGTATCTAATTTACTTCTTGTTTTTTTGTATTTTGGTGCAGGCCTTCACCAAATGTTATCGTTTTGTTTGGATTTTCAAAATTGTGGTATGTTTTTTTTTGGAGGGGTAGGGGTAGGTCTATGTCTATTTATTTGTTTGTTTTTTACAATGTGTCACTTATTAATTGGCCTTGTGTGTACTTTTTCTTCTTAACTTAAACATGCTTAGTTATAAAGCACCGTAAAATTTCTTAATGATAATAATTTGGATCGTCGTCTCTCCGACAGCTTTCCTGCGCAAAACTTTATCGAATGAGAAGTTTTTCCTTCGTTTTATAAACTTTATAACCGCAAAAACAAGAGTTTGTGACGTTGTAATTACGAACAAATACCTAATTTTGATCCGTTGCTTTATTATGACAACCCGTAGCTGAACTTTTAATTTTTAGTTTGTACAGCTTTGCACCTCGTAGCATAGGCCACATTGCTAAAGATGACAAATGAATTTATGCTGTCAAATTGTCCAGTTGCAAGAAGTACTTTGGTTCTTGTTTTTTTTCCTTCACAAAGGAGTACTATTCAATCTCTATACCTTCATATATTCGTGCCTACCTGTTTGAAAGCACAACTCCTTGAATTGCTAGAACCAACAAAGGAATTCCCATTATAAAATCTGCCACAGCTAGATGCAAAACAAAACTTCGATTACATTTCGCCAATCTTCCCAGCGCTTCGGTGTGTCTATCCATCCACAATTCACGAGAAGTAAACATAATGACCGAAATATTTCCAGTCAGAGCGATCACAGCAACGATCCATATCATAATATTCAAGACTGGGTGACGTACGATGTCATTCCGACGAAGGAAATCTGTTGTGTCGCTTGTGAAATTAAACATTCCGGAACATTCGTCACTTCCGTCTTCGCAATCCATGACATCATTAAAGCGCAAACTTTGATCGACAAATAAAATTTCTCCACCTTGAAACAACAATCATCGCTCTTGTTATAGCAAAGGGCTTACAAAGGAATCTAAGTTAAAGGTTATCAAGTAGCGCACAGAGAACATAAAACTTTTGAATGTTGCAATGGTGCTCACCCAGCTGAATTGCAGTTGGAAACAGGTTACAGGTGATAAAATTATACCCAAGTTATTTTACAGCCCAGGAGCTTCTGATGCACTTATTGTTTATTTAGCGACAATAATTTAGCGAACCCTAACAAAAATGTAGCGAACTTTGAATGTGCTATTATCAGCAAAACCCGCTCAATTAAACCTTGGCAACAATACATTATATTACCGGGTCCGGCCCGTGAAGAGATTTTGACCTGCCCGCAGATTGTATCCTACCATATCATATAATGTGGATTATGAACCGAGGCCTCATTCCTGACAGTTGCCAATCGCTATTTTCTCGCCGAACTGTTGGTGCGAGCTTGTGATACAAAAATTGCCTTATTGACAGGGGCTCCAAGAACCGGTAGTGGGCACGGGGACATTTTTGCAATGGATCCCCTCCGCAGGCAAAATTTTTGTTGCTTCTTCAAACATTTTTTACGGTAGACATGCGACATGGGTGTTGAGGTAATAGCCGTAGCTGGTGTTGCAGGCGCACCCATGGTGTGGGAGGGTGGCGTAATCCAAAAAAGTTGGGTGATCTAAAAAAGGTCACCCACACCCGGCGTAGATGCTTACTGTCGTGTGCTGAATATATGGAAACAAGTTTAACAATTTTTGGGGGGCAAAAAAAGTTTTAGGGCTGCACCCCTTGGAGAAAATAGACGATCAATCGGGCATGCGGTCATGGAAGGTTACGTATCACCACGAGCTTTTAGCCAGAGTGTAAGCTTGAGAGTTTTTCATTTGCTGCGAAGCCCAAAAATTGATATTTAAAAATATTAAAGCAGCATCAAAATACAAAGTAGCCTGCAACATTATATTCGGTACGTTCCTTGCTTGAATAATTGTTTTTTCTCGCCTGGTTTCAGGTTATATAATCACAAGCCTACTTATCCCTCTACAGATTTTAGCGATATTCACTCACATAGCCTAACTCCCATAAGCTCATCAATCAGCATACAGACGAACGTATAGGCCTACTGTAGTTGCAGACATTGGCAGAAATCGAAGACGAAGATAATCGAGACTGCACGCGAAGCACTAAAGCCGCTCACCCAGTTCCAAGATCGAAATCTACTGCGAAATCGTAAATAACGTAGAAACTTGTTTCACACAGAAAGCAAGCCACGGTAAACAAAAGAACAGGGCCGAGAAGAGCAGCACGCTCATACTCATATTATGAAGTTTATGAGGGGCGAAAGAAAGTAAAGAGGGCAATGCACACAAATAGGGCATGGGGCGAACCCCCCAAATTTATGTCATTTAGCATATAGGCCTATCAAATTGCATTAAAAAATGCTGCCTAAGTCCATTTTGTTCAATCCTGATCAAGGACCCACTAATTGTCCAACCTATCACGGGCAGTTGCGAAGCCAAAGCCCTGCTTTACACTGAATACTATTCATGTAATAATCCGGCCTTCCAAGGACTTCGTTTTTCCACATCTGATCCGCCGACTAGAGAAGTTGCCTACCTTTGGTCTACAGCTATTCGACCAGATCTTCTAAAAAAGATTTATATCACGCGATTCGAGTAAATAAAAGTAAAACACAACAATGAATCAAAATTTCGGGAGTTAAAATTTGGAATGACCTACGCAGTGAAATAAAATCTTCATTTACGCTTGGATTTAGTATTCGTGAAACGAAAGAAAGAAAGTATTAAGAATGAAAGAAAGAAGCATTAGTGAAACGAGTAAAAAGGATGTGGTACTCCACTTGACCCAAACTGATTGATCTGTAGTTGTACTATGCCAAAAACGAAATAGCGCACGCTCAGACTTTTAAAAGTACCGGTACTGTGTATAACCAATGACATTATGACTGATCAAGCCATGAGAGATTCAACTTCATTACTGTGCTTTAGATAACTGCCGTCAGTTTATGCTTGCTTGTCTATTATTTTTTTTCTTCTCTTTTTTCGTTTCCTTAAAAAGTATGTGTTTAAAAATTTAGTGAGAAGTTGTAGACTCGGTGACAGCGTCAGCGTCATGTTTTTCACGGACATGGACCATTGGTCCTTCACAGCCTCTCACTGGTGACTACGGTTCTTCTTATCCATTTTTTTTATTTCGTGATATTTAAAGTGATCGAGTGATGTATCGTAATCGCCAAAGAAAAATAAACTCTCTTTCTCTCTCTCTGTCTAAACAACTAAACCCTGCTGGCAAATACTAGTATGAGTTTTAAAAAATGATTGATTTAATACAATCTAAACTGGAAATAATTGAAACGAGAAACGGCAGTATTGACCGGAAGTTCAACAGTCTTGATGATGACATAGAAAACAATTTTGAATCAAGAAATGAAGAAATAGACAGTTTACTGTCTAGTAAAGCTGATGTGACCGTTTTCCACGAAATAGATAAAAAATCAAGAAGTGGGAGGCATTTATAGAATCTTACAAAAAGTCCTTTCATAGTCATGCGGGAATCATAAAACCAGCGACTGAATATTTTAATTCATAGTATAAAAGAAGATAATGATGCTCCCTGGGAAATGTACGACACAACAATAACCAAATTTCAAGAGTTTTTAAAAAACAATCTGAAAATTCACGACCCTGACGATATTAAGTTTGTGGATATCCACGGGCTTCCTCAGCACCCAGTGAGAAACAAACGTAAACCTATCAGCAGACCAATAACACTGTACAACACCTAAAAAAATTCAAGAACAATTTGATGCGTTTTAGGGTAATTTGGGGTCGCTGAACACGAATATGAACTTAGTTTTTTTGTATCACACTCGGATTTTCTGAAAAACCGTTTTGTATAATTTTTAGTTTTTGCAAGGATATTGCATTTACGAGGTGTGAGAAAAAAAGAAACTAAACTGTAACAACCACGCTCTTGGCATATTGCCGATCGGCAAGCCGCTCGCTCACAGTAAAACATAACTTCTTAACTCAAGATAACGAAAGGAACGACAATAAGGGGTGAATTACGTTACGAATTTGCAACTCAGTAGAGCTAAGAGGTTGTGTTTTGCAGTGTGAAAGTTGCTTCCCAATTGGCATTGGGCCAAGTGCGAGGTTGATACAATCTGCTTTCGTTTTTGTCCCACCTCGTACAATTGTAGGGTGCATATAGTCGGCTTGATGTAGTTGTGGCTTCTATCGACGTAGCATGTTGTGCTTTTGCTCACACTTATCGTATGTTTTGCCTATTTAGAGAATTGCTTAGTTTCAGATTAAGACATATACAATATAGGCATTAGGTACTGGTTCATCATGGCTTCCTGTAGACGTAGATGCAAAAACGACCCTGATTTATTTTGCTATATCTGTGGAGAGATGACAGCAAGCAAATATAGACGAAAAATAACCAATCGAATCAAGAAACTATATCTCGCATATTTTGGATGTGCTTTAGGTGACCAGGATAAAAGTTGGGCTCCTCATGTTTGCTGTCTGGACTGTAGTAACCGACTTAACTAGTGGTTTGCAGGTGAAAAGCCCACATTGTCATTTGCTGTGCCAATGGTGTGGCGAGAACAAAAAGACCATGCTACTGATTGCTATTTTTGTCTCACGAACACCCAGGGATATAATCACAGCGTCAGAAAGAAGATAGTGTACCCAAGTTTGCCATCTGCAATTGGCCCAGTAGAACATTCGGATGAGTTACCAGTACCTATACCACCAGAAACCCTTCCTGAGCCAATGGCTGAATCTTCGGAAAGTTCTTGTGATAGTGAGTTTCAAGACGATTCAAGCTGCACTAACTGTCCACACCTGATCAACCAGCAGGAGTTGAACGACCTTGTCCGTGATCTAGATCTCACCAAAAACAAGAGTGAACTGCTTGGATCTAGATTGCAACAGTGGAACTTACTGGCTCCTGGTACAAAAGTGTCCGTGTATCGTCGACGATCGGAACTATTTTTTAATTTATTTTCAGAAGATGGAAAGCTTCGCTACTGCAATGACATTTCTGAACTCATTTCATTGTCGTTTGGAAACTATGACCCTAATGACTGGAGGCTTTTCATTGACTCATCCAAGAAAAGCATCAAAGGTGTGCTGTTGCATATCGGAAATGTTTTGCCGTCTGTTCCAATCGCTTACTCAACAACGATGAAGGAAACATACCACAACCTTCGATTAATATTGGAAAAAATTCGTTACTCCGAGCATAAGTGGCTTATATGCGCAGACTTGAAAGTTGTAGCAATTCTTACAGGACTTCAGCAGGGTTACACGAAATATTGCTGCTTTTTGTACTTATGGGACTCGAGAGCAAGAAGTGAACACTTCATCAAAAAGCACTGGCCTCCGAGACTGCTGCCAACGCCCGATCAGCATAATATTACAAACATGGCATTGGTTCCACAAGAGAAAATTATACTTCCACCACTACACATAAAACTAGGGCTTTTTAAACAGTTTGTGAAAGCATTCAACAAAGAGTCACCAGTGTTTCAGTTCTTGCAGAAGAATTTTCCAAAGCTGTCTGAAGCGAAAATCAAGGAAAGCGTATTTGTTGGACCGCAAATACGAAAGCTCGTTTTGAACGATCAGTTTGACGAGATTTTGCATGGAAATGAGTTGAATGCATGGATAAGCTTCAAAAAAGTTTGCAAAACCTTTTTGGGTTGTCATCGTTCTGAAGATTTTAGAGAAGTTATAGCTGAAATGCTAAACAATCACAAAACTCTCGCATGCAAGATGTCTCTCAAAGTTCATTTCTTGGAGTCTCATTTAGACTTTTTTCACAGCAACCTGGGAGATGTTTCTGATGAACATGGTGAACGATTTCACCAGGACATATATGTCATCGAAAATCGCTATAAAGGAAAATGGTCTGTGAGCATGCTTGCAGATTACTGCTGGTCAATAAAACGCGATGATTCGGAAACACAGCACAAACGACGCAGGCATTATTAAATGAATGAACTTGTAAAAATGTGCTTGGTCTCTCGTCTTAACCTAATAACTAGTACAGTATATTATATCAATGGCAAACTTTTAATTTCACGAAAGCCTCCAATCAAGTGATTTGAGACACCTCTTTTTCTGTCTGATATTTTGCTGTTTTTATATATGTTTATGTAACCTTATCAGTAACTGCAAAATCAGCAGCACTGATTAGTTGTAAACAATAATTATAATGTTATTTGACCAAAAATGCAAAAAAAATTAAAATGCGTTTTTAGCAAAATCCTGACGTGATCGGTAAAAATAGAGTTCATATTCGGAATCAGCGCCCCCAAATTTACAAAGGACACCTACTTTTATTCTTGAATTTTTTTATGACTCAAAATTTGTTGCACTGTGTAATCGTTAAGCTGTTGACCACGGGCGACAAAAATTTAATCTTCAAATCTGTTAAACATCTGCAGCTGTTCAACAACGCCCAAAAAAAACAAAGACAAATCTGCTCCCTATGTGTGTGTCACCGAACACCTGCCAAAGAAAATTACAAGATCAACGTTAAACAGCTCCCACCAGTTTTCAATGATGATGATTATGATGATTAGATTTATTTTGAGCAACACTAAACGCAAACGCAAAAAAATACTCATAAGTTACATTCACAATAATACATTATTGGATATGTGTTGCGGGGAGACTGTGAAGTGACCGATTAAGGTCTTTTAAGTCAAGCAGCCACCCAGTGATCACAAACAAACATTTCAAATTGTGTAGCCACTGCGTTCAGCCAATCTTGTAGCTTATCCAGCTATCGAAGCAGCCATAATCAGTTTCAGCAGCCATAATCACTAGTTTGTTTCGAAAGTGTAGTGATGCAGGGTGTTCATAGAGTCCTTTATGATTATGATCATAAAGTCCTTTATGAACATCCTGTATGCTAAATGTAATTTTCTAAAATCATACTTTTAAATTTAGATTTGAATTGCTTGAAAGTTAGATTTCTAAGCTCAACAGGCAACGTATTTCAGATTTTAACCTCCTGATATTGTATCGATTTTTGAAAACGGATAGTCGAAAATTTAGAAAGATGTAGGTTCTTTTTCTCTGTGGCCCTAGCGTGCGAATTGTGTGTGTCATTTAGGTTATTAAAGAAAGCACTAAAACAGGAAGGAAATGATTGCCTAGAGTGTTGGTGCATAATTTTAGCAATTTCAAACTTGTTAAGATCGGAATCTTTAAGGATACCTAATTTGCGATATAAAAGGTTTGCTGAGGCCCTTGCATTAGAATTTGTTTTGAAATTTGTGATTATACAAATCTTGTCCAGGTACGTCGAGTAGGTATTACCCCAGAGTATCATTCCACACAAAAGATACGGGTGAACAAGAGCATAATAAAGTAAAAGCAGGGTTGCAGAGGGAAAGAAATAACGACGTTTGTTGATTATTCCTACTGCTCTAGACACTTTGGTTATGCCATTCGCCATATGAAATTTAAAATGAAGCTGGTTATCTAATATATCTTCCAAGTATTTAGACGAATTCGAGCATGCCGATTTGGAATTTTTATAAACTAAGTTGAGAGTCAGTGCTTGATCACCTAATTTGTGAGAAATGTGTAAATAAGTGGACTTATCTGGATTAATTTGTAATCTGTTTGCATCACACCCGTTACGTAATTTGTTTAATTCAGAATTACAATTTAATTCAAGATCTATTGTGGATGGGTTACTTATGACTAAACATGTATCGTCGGCGAAGAGTCGAGGTTTACAAGAAATAGCATTGTGAAGATCATTGACACAGATAAGAAAAAGTAGAGGCCCTAGGATGGAGCCCTGTGGAACTCCAATGGTGATAGATTGCGTTGATGGCTTACTGCCGTTAACGGAAACAAACTGATAACGAGGGAAGAGATAACTTTTAATCAGGTCATGAGCAGGACAGCGTATACCATAATGGAATAATTTTAACAGTAATATTTCATGAGATACTGTATCAAATGCTTTGCGAAGATCCATAAGAAGTAAAGCAGTGCAGTTCTTGTTTTGGATTGCATTATAGGTAAGTGTTGTTACGTTAATTAGAGCATGAATTATGGAATGTTTTTTTCTAAAACCATATTGAGAATCATAGAATACTTTATGTTTTTCAAAGAAATTTATAAGTCTGGTTTTGATTATTTTTTCAAGTATTTTTGAGAGGCTTGAAAGTATGGATACAGAGCAATAATTCTTTAATAATTTGTTATTTCCAGATTTAAAGATTTGTAAGACTTTTGCTGTCTCAAGGTTTTCGGGAAAAAAACCTGGTTCAAACACTTAAGAAGAATACTAAGACAAAATTGGAGCTAAAATTTTACTTCCTAAGCGTAAAATATACGGTGGGATATTATTGTGTCCACAAGCCTTACTCGTGTCTAAAAAATTTATTATGTTGTATATTTCAGCTGGGTGTGGGGAAGCAAGAACAATTGACTGGGTTACAGAATCAGATAGAAATTTCTTGAAGTCCAGTTGACCTGAGTTTATGTAGCACGAGCTATTATTAGCGATTGATTGGCCAATTTTAACGAAATAGTTGTTGAAATGTTGAGTAATTTCATTTGGGTCTTCTGAATTGGTGTCTGCGATGTTTAGCTTGGGTAGGCAATTTAGCAAGTTTTTCTTTAGAGGTATTTAATAAGCTTCCATAATTTTTTTGGGTTATGTTGTTGTTTCGTAATAGCCGAATGATAAAATATTTTTTTGAAAAGGTTTTTAACTATTTTTAATGAAAAGATAATAGCCAATATATTTGCAATCATTCCACAAACGTTTCGGTAAAAACTTATACCATCATCAGTGTAAAAACTACAGGGGCACTTGGCTAGAATAAACAGCACAAAAAGGAAGTTATTTTGAATGCGGCATAATTATGACAACATAAACAGAGTAGTTGGGATTAAAATAAAATAAAACTAAAGGGGTAGAATAAAAACTACCCGCAATTGGAGATAATAGTGTAGCAGTGAGAATATAATGGTCAAACACGGTAAAACCTGGTTCAAATACTGTAAGAATTCTTACGTCGTACAAGCATGAAAAAAAAGTTGCATATGAAGTAAGATTAATTAAACAAGTTTCTAATTGCGATTTAGGCCTATACACGAATATTACGACTGCACGAAGAACTGAACTAAATATTAAATAGGTAGATGGATTAGAAGAATTGTCAATATTCAATTGTGGTTGAAGATTTTGGATAAGCAAAGTTTCTTTGATGCGGAGTTTTCGGATGATGTTGCTACGAGTAGCCATAATAATGCAATTGTCAATGCGTTTATAATGAACATTTTTATTGCAGAACTAAACGTTTTTGGCCTTTCATTTGGCCTTCGTCAGAGAAATAAAATAAAAGCATATATTAACTCGAAAAAATCAGAATGAAACAAAATAAAAAAAAAAATCAGAGAGCAGTTAATGATTGTATCAGTGTAACAATACCACAAATAATGACATGACAATGCAGGTATAATATATGCATATTATACAATACAGTACGATCATGGGTCTGCAGTATTTATATATACAGTTTATAAACAATAAAACATTATAAATTAGTGGCTACGATGACGGAGTACATTTAAAACACATTCAGCAGAATCGACGAACCTCCTCCATAAAGTTAGACATTTAGCTTGGGCTTGTGTTTTTTTATCAGTAGAGCTTCTTGAATTTTTGTTTTGTACTTGGTAGTGTATTGCCTGAGTATTTGAAAATTGTTTAGGTCGTATTCTGTTTCCAAGCATGTTTTGCAGTCCTTAATATGATCGTGGATTGCCGATTTTGTGCTTTTTGAGTGTAAGTGTTCTTTCACTCTGGTATCTATATGGCGTGTCGTGATACCAATGTACGTGTTATTCGCATCACGCGAAAAAGTAAATTATACACGACATTAGACAATAAAGCAAAAGGAGTGGTATACTTGAGAGGAAAATGCGAGGTAGTTTTCATGAATTCATGGTAGTAAAATATACGTTAATATTGATATTAAATTTGAGTTTAATCAAGTTTGCAAGGCGTTTTGCAAATTGGTTGGAAGTTTTTCCATAATATGGTATGCCAATAGTAAACAAAAATCTTTTTCGTAATTTTCAGGTTTGGAAGTGTTATTGAACTTTTCGATTACCTTGTTTATGAATGAGTTGGAGTAGCCATTTTTTTGAAACAATGAGCATAGTTTTTTACTTCTTGCTTATACAAAAACTCGTTAGAGCAGATTTTTTCAGCACGACGCAGTAAGCACATTATAAGACTAGATTTCCATGTCTGTGGGCAATTAGCGTTCAAGTTAAACAGTTGTCTAGTGTTGTTTGGTTTACGCCATACTTAAGTATTGTAGCCACTTTCATTCAATTCAATTTGTACAACTAAAAAAGTTATGGTTCTAGCGTCCGTTGGTTTTTCCATGGTAAATCGAATATTTTCATGCTTTGAATTTAGAACTTTCGAAAATTTTTTACAAGTACTTTCATTTTCAAATACAGCGTACACATCATCAATATACCGTCAATATAGTTTGGGTAAATCAATGGTTTCATCATCAAATATTTTCTTTTCTTAACTGCCTAAAAAAAATTAAGAAGAGGTGAGCCCATGGAAATTCCATGTAATTGCTTGTAAAATTTACCATTATGCATGAATATGCCTTGGGTTGTCACATACGTTAGTTTGCGGAAAACTTCTTTTGGCAAGGGAATATTATTAGCATTTTCATTCACATATAAACAGTTGGTTATGAGATCAATAGTCTTCGAAAGTGGGACATTTGTAAACAGAGAAACAACATCAAAACTAACTAATATACATTTCAAAATAGCTTTGAAAAAAGCTGTTTTCACATTCGGCTTGAGGAAATACTCTATCATAACTCTTTTGAGTTATAGGCAGCTTTGAAAAAAGCTGTTTATCTTATAAGTAGGGCGATTCACGGTCAATAAAGTCAATTTTTTTGTATGTAGAAAATAACTCTAAAAATGTGGAAACAAAATTTCACGGTCGTAGGATCAGTGTTTATGAAGTTATAAAGTCAATAAATGTCAATTTTTTGTTTTTTTGGTCAATTTTTTTTTTTATTAGGTCAATTTTTGCTTTCTTGCTTTTTTTGCGCGTTTCTACTTTATAGCCTCCTTAAAAAGAGATGACTTCGATAATTTAGAGATGGAGGTTCGTAACTGTTGGTGGTACCATGGAGGTGCATGCTGTCGCCTGAATGTTACCGGTATTACAGTTTTACACACGCTTAATTTATTCATGTAATGCTTGATGTGATTTGATTGATTTCGATTGTAAAGATCTGTTCAGACAGCTTTGCAAGATTGCAATCTTAGCAAAATTGGACTATGATGAAATAAGCTTTTCGATGTGTTTTCATTAGTTACACATTTTTGTCGCTACGTGCCGGTAGTCAAAAACACTAGAATTGAAAAGGCAACGCATTAGTTATTCGAACACACGTTGATGTTCCATAGATTGCAATAAAACGAATAGCAAAACACTTGAATTATATGTGCGTACATTATAATCTAAGCACTAACTGAAGTGACTTTGGTGTTTTTTTTTATGGACTGATTCTTTCATTTCATTGTTTCGTTTGGTCAATAAAGTCAATTTTTTGATAAAATAAGGTCAACTTTTTGAGATTTTTAGGTCAATAAAAAACCGCCCTACTCATAAGCTTTTCGTGACGCACTCATCAGTAGGTAATCGCGTCAAAGTGAGAACTCTAGAGCAAGCTGTGGTATTTGTCTGCAATTTCAAACGTCCGCGAAGCGATAGAGCGCTGGCCAATCAAATGCGAGATCGTTACGCGACTTTTGATTGGACACGTCGCGACCGCCTGAAGTCTACTTAAACAAATTGAGAGTGTAAACAAACTCTTTCTGTGTGCATAGATTAGGTCGCCATACTCTGATGTAGCTGGCTTCGAGCAAAGTAAGATGAAAACGACTTCGCGCAGGGTCCAGAATGGAAAATTGGTCATCATTGTAGTTGGCAGCGCATAATGGTCGTTCTCTAATAGATGCTTGTCCAGTGGCTGACTCGCATTCTGGAGTGGATTGTTTTTTCTTGCACGCTCGGTACGGTTGTATTCGTTGGGAGCCTGTGTGTTGTCGAAGCCGTTTCGAAACATGCTGTTTAATGCGATCTTGAAGTCGCTGGTATCTCCTTCCTACGTACCGACTATCACAGTGGCACTTGCACTCGTAGATGACAGAACTCTTCTGATGGGCAGGTAGAACATCTTTCCAATTTGCAGGTAGCATCTATCTTAAAACAAATGCAGTCTGTACGGTCACGGACCCGTAGCAATTTTCAACGGCAAGTCTGACGTTCTTTTGTAATGTCAGCGACGTTTTTCCAATGTAGGAGACACGGAGGTAAACTGGACTCTTGTCACGGCCAAACCGCTTGGGGGTGGAAAACTGCGTGATTTTCTTGGATATTTGTTTTAAGACAAACGCTTCGGGATATCCATTGTCAAGTAAGATTTCTTTTATCCGCTTGATTTCTTTTTTCAGTTTACTTTTAGAGCAGATCTTCAGGGCAAGATGAACCAGCGTTGAAACTAGACTAGTTTTGCGCTTCATCGGCGAAAAGGACTCCCAGCGTAGGTATTGTCCGGTGAACGTAGGTTTGCGGTAGACGCTGGTTTCATAGTAGTTGGTCTTTGTGCGTTCAACGTGGACATCCAAAAAAGGAAGGGAGTTGTTCTTCTTCTCAAAAGTAAACCGCAGCGATGAATGTGGATCGTTGAGTCGGGTTAGAAATGCTTCTGAGTGTTTTTCATTTCGAAAGATGGCAAAAGTGTCATCAACGTATCTAAAATAAACGGTATCTAAAAATAATCGTATCTAAAATTGTCCGCATGAGCAACTGAATTTATATACAACCTCTGAGCTATGTAGTGCTGTTTGTCGGTCCTTGTATTTGAATTTTTCGCCAATTGTTGATGCTTGATGTAGGCTACCATAGCAAATTTTGATTTTGGGGGAAGTTTTTTTGTATAGAAATTGCCGAATTTCTTTTTCAATTTGGTGTAATGCGTCTCCGATATTTGATAATTTTAAGATCGAGAATTTGGGCCTTGTTTTGTTTTCAGTATTTTCTACTTCTGGACTTTTTTTGTTTCGCGCATTTTGTTGAAGAATTTTTGAATTTGGTAATCAATAAATCGAGCGGGACAGCCGTTTTTTTGTAACATGGTGGAAATAATTTTGAAGTCTTCATGGATTAGCAAATAAGAACTGCAAATTTTGTAAGCTCTGTGCAAGAGGTATCTCACTAAATTAATTTTATATTTCAGAGGCACACGACTTTGCCACTTGATGTAAAGTTCGGTATGAGTGGGTTTGCGATAGATTTTTAAGGTTAGTTTTCCGTCTTGGTTGTTAATCCATACATCCAAAAAAGCTAATTGGTTGTTCTGGGCCAGTTTGTACGTAAGTTGCATGTTGAAGTGAATAGAATTAAGATGTTTGTAAAATTCAATTATATGGGCTTGTTTATTCTAGCCTAGTGCCCCTGTAGTTTTTTACACTGATGATGGTATATTTTTTACCGAAACGTTTGTGAAATGATTGCAAATATATTGGCTATTATCTTTTCATTGAAGTTGAGTTCCAAAACCCATCTTAGTGCTCCTAGTTTTCAACTTTTGTTAGTTTATTCGCATAAACTTTATATACCGGTAATGATTTTTCAAGGTCGTTTCCACAAAGAAAATAATTTTTGTGGATCATTTGTTTTTTTTTTTTTTTTTGAGATCAATAACACTTTGGTTAACCATGGTTTCTGCAGGATTCTTTTTTGACAGCGAGAAGCTTTTCGCAAGGGCTCGTGTTTATCTATGACTTTAGATACACAATCTACTAGTTTGTTGAAACTGTTATCAAGAACTATGGGCGTTACCGACGAGTTTGTACGATCATGGCATAAGGTAGAAAGTGAAATTTTCAAGTCGTTTCGGAATTTATTATTGTCCATTGCCGTTATATTTCTGAAAGCATCATTTAAATTCGTTTCATCGAGCAAAGGTTTGAACTAGATATTACAAACGAAGTTGCATAGTGATCAGAAATTTGGTATATCAGAACGCCCGATGTTAAAACATTTTCACTGTCATTCGTGAGAACATGATCGATAATGGTTTGTGTGTTTGTAGGCACACGGATTGGTTTATCAATTAGTTCAAGAATGCATTGCTTCTTATTATAACAAGGTAGTCAGAGACTGAAGATGTGATTTTAGTTGAGTTCAAATCCAAGTTAATGTCCCCCATTGTCACTGTTTTAGTACCGGTAAGTTTTTGGTTGAGACTTTGTATTTTTTCATCAAGCGCATTTAAGAAGGTTTTAGCATCGTTGCAAGGTTGACGATATATTACTGCTATTGTATACATATTTTGTTTTTCGGAGAATGGAACATCCATCCATAGATCTTAACAACTTCGGATCATTAAACGTAGATTATCATTTTCCGAAAATTTGATTTTAGTGGATATATAAGCACCAACACCCTCAGCCTTAGTATTTGAAGAGAAAAAGATAAAGGAATAACCAGGAATGGAAACATTTATGAGTGGATTGACATTAATTCGTATTTCAGAAAAAAGAATCATTCATGGTGGGGTAGAGAATTGGTTAAGAAATTCAATTAATTCATCGAAGTGTGCCTATTAAGAAGATATGTTACGATGGACGACTAAGTGTGAAGATCGAGAATCAAACTGGTAGATATTATTTCCTAGGTCATAAATTTCGCATTGTTTTGTTTTATTTTGAAAGGATTGATATATTGCTTCGTTGAGGTTATTTTGATTAGTTGCTGTCATATTGCCTGAGGAGGCTGCTTGGATAAGAGAATCGGGGCAATCGTTTGAATCTAGCATATATATATTTACAGCAACGCAAAAGCTGAAGTAAGCGCCACACTTCGTATAGTTTGGTACAGCACATCCATTGATCATAAACTGTGAGTAGTTAGTACAGACATAGTGTGTACACTGTAAAAATAGCAAGATAAATACGTAGGGTATTTCATAAACCGTTATTAAGAAAACAGCACCGGGTGCACATTGTTATATGGAACTTGGTATAAAAACACAAGGTAACTGTAATTGAGTAGGTTACTTCATTATTTATCATTACGATTGTACTACGAAATCGCATTATTTATCACTGAGATGGTACTACGAAATTACTACGGAAAAAAAAATTGAAGGCATAAAAATTTACAAGAATAGGAAACAAAACCAAAACAAAAAAAAGATCGTAACTTTGAAGGCATAAAAATTTACAAGAATAGGAAACAAAACCAAAACAAAGAAAAGATCGTAAACAGCATACTAGAAATAAAACAAACGTTTTCATAAGCTATTATATAGTGGTGTACGGACAACTTAGTAGAAGTAAATTTTGCACTGACCTAATCGAGGTTACTACAGTTCAATCTTTTTTCCTTCAACAAATAAACAGTATTCTCCATTGTCAGCTTTCCAGAGCGTTTTTTGCTTGCGTTTCCTAGCTTCTTTGTAGTGAGGTAGCAGTAACTTTCGTTGGTTCTGGAATGCTTGTGAAAGATGGTCGCTTATGTAAACATACGGGTATGGAGTCTGTTCCAATTTTAGACGATATTGTAAGCTTTCAAATTGTTCACTGATTTGTAGAGCATTTTTTTTGTCTTGCATGGTCAATAATTTTACGATGATCGGACGGTAAACTTTTTTACTAAGGCTGCGTTCACACATGGTGGTTTTCACCACCAGGAACGAAAACTTTGGCGAGTGTGAACGATTTTTCGCGTCGTGAAACCAGGTTTCGCGACTAGGTTTTCGCAACTAGATTTAGCAGTTTTCACAACTAGGTTTCGCAATCAGATCGTGAGTGTGAACGCAACTAGTTGCAAAAGCTGGTGTGAACGCTGATGGTTTTGCGTCAGGTTTTTATACATAGGTGCTAGACTAGCCTAGGGTGTGCAAGAAAGGAATTGTAAACATAACACTGATGGTATTTTGTCAGGTTTTTGTACGTAAGTGCTAGATTCTATTTGTACCAACTAGGCTTTAACAAAAAAGTAGATAATTTTAAGTTTCAGGTTTATAACCATAGCTTATAGTGTACTGTAGACTAGCTTCAATAAAACAAGTTTCATTAGGATGTGATGGAACATTTTGTTGCCGTAAATATGTCTGAATGTGGCAGCGGAAGCAACGCTTTTGCTAAGTGGGGTGAAAAAGGTGAGAAATCTAGGTTACATTCACTAGGTTACTGATATTGAAAAGGGTTGATGTCTAGAATCTACTGTTTGTTTTATTATGCTCTGACATGACACTTTGATTTGTCCTGTACCGGTAGTGATCAGCTTGATTTGTCTTGTACGGGTAGTGATCAGCTTGTAATGACGGTCATCAGATCAGGTCATAGTGAAGTAAAGCAATTGGACTGAAGTACCCAACCCTTATCTAGATTAAACAACTACTCTCAATAGAACAGAACAGAAGCATTTATTCACATCACACAACACCGCGCAATAGACATTAAAGCTCAAAACTTGCGCTGTTCAGGGTTAAACAGTTAACTTTTAAGTGGTTACACAGTTAGAGGCATCTATCGACTACATAAATCAAATGTGTGTGAAGAATGCGAACTTTTTCTAATCTTTTTCAGCAAAACATTTCACTAGAGTCGGTTTTTTGGTAGTTTTATGTGTGTTCCGGTGAACAACTGACAGCTTGAACAAGTTTCTTGGTCGAATCGTCCTTGTTTATAAGGTTTGAATATGTGAAAGGTTTTTGGAAAATTAGCAGCAGTTCGTATAAACGCGTAAGTTTATGGTTTGCATGTAGGTAGTAACTATGTTGTTGTACGCACAGGAATACCAGAGAAGCTGTAGGCAACATCGTCGGCAATTGCAAATACACAACTCCAGTATCTCCTTTAGTAGCTCTTGGGAAGAGAGAAGCCGTGATTAACGCTCCAAAGAAGACTATTTATCGAATGAAATCTGGGAACGTGAAAAAAGTCCCAAAAAACTGCGAAACTTCACGTCGAAAAGTTTCTGTTAAAGATGAAACCGGACGGCTAACCTATTTACACATTATTACCTGCTGTAATGTCATTGCATTTGTTTTTGAATGCGCTACATCTTTTCAGTGTTTTACAGTTGCTTTTCGTTTTCAGTTTGAGTGTTGTATTCAATTTATCGTATCATTTTCGTTTCACAGAGTTACTTGTTTAAACGCATTTGCAAGAACCGGTATTATTGTCTCAACTGCTTTTATTTTTACTAATTTTTCTGCGCTGAGTTGATGTTAATAGGTTTCTTGTATGTAGCTTTTCGTTACTTTTTAATATACAAAAACCGATTTACCATGTGCAGAGCATTCAAACCTAGCACCTCCTTCGTATTTTAATAACTTCTTTACACGATCCTCAACGCCTGATATAAGCTTTGCAAACAACGGTATCACCAAAAATTGTTGGTACTCAAAACAATATATTATTTCGAAAAAACAAAAAACACAAGCCAAGTTCAGCAAACTATAAAGAAAGGAATTGTTTGATCAGATTTGTCGTGCGTATTCCAGCCTCAATGTTCGATTCGTCTTCGTCAAGTTGGACATCTAGTTGACCATGGGTTGCAGCTGGTCCTTCACCGGTCTGGATATCTTCCACAAAAAAGTCATCTCGACATTCACACACATAGTTCAGTCATACACACGCACCAATTATGCTAACGGCATTTCTACGCCAGCGTCACATCGTTTTAGTAAGCATTCAATACGCAGCGATGCTTAAGTTCTTCCAAAAGCTTGCTCCACCATCTGACGGGCCGAACTCAATTTCTGCATTAAAATAGTACGAGTAGTAACTAGATCCATTGAAAAGCTCGAATGGCAAACATGAATTAAAAAATTATCATCACGTTCGTGGTCATAACAACACTACGGAAACTAGTTAGCAAGGACTCTCTCAAGAGTCAGTGTAACCATTTTCGCAGCCGGTGAGATGACACCCCTCACTAACTTGAATACAAGGCTGTACTAACTATGCTGTTACCTGGAACCATGCAAGCAACAATGCCAGATGATCCGGTTAGAGCAGGGGTTCTTAACTTCTTTTTGTCTCGTTTACCCTTTGCCAAATGAAAGAAGTACGATTTACCACCAGTGCAACACTATCACTTTCTAAATAGGGGAGACCGGGGCTAGTTGTAACAAAATACACAATTACGCCCTCAGCACCCTCAGGATTGAAGCTAAAAAGTCAAAATTTACACAAAATGTTAACCATCTTATGTACTTACTGAAGAAAAAAAATATTGGTAATAACCTTTGAAACATAGAACTTACAGCTGATTTTTAATACACATTGAGTGTAACAACTTACCCCAGCGTTTGGGGCAAGTTGTTACAGACCGAAGAAAAACAAAATACTCCTTTTTAACTCACAAACTCTTTGAAGCGGATGAGTATCACTACAAAATTAATTATTTGATGTTCTATAAGAAAAAAATATTATTTGATGTTTTTTGAAAAACTTAGTTTTCTGCGTTTGGGTTTTGAGTTGCAGGTTTCTAAGTTTTTTTGAATTAGCTTCTTTCCTGAACATTTTCTCCGTAGGTGTGGATTATTTTGCACAGATGTTGTGACCAAAATTAATAAATAGCTTAATAATATAACCTTCAACATAATCATACAGTGATATTAGTCTTCTAAGCAGCCAGATTTATTGTTCTGGGGCAAGTTGTTACAAGTCTTGCCCCATCTAAGTTAGCATTAATTATTTCATTCTCAGCATAAACTGGTTATGTTAATGTAATAAACAAGCATAGATATAAAAAATACAGTTTCTCAGCTTTCCTTACCAGCTAGAATGATTAAGTTTTAACGCATAAATTTTCCATAATCAGTTTTCAAATTTTTGCAAAAGTTTACTTAAGGTACTCCAAAATAACTTTTGTCGAATAACTTTGCGTTTTCTTGGATTTCGCGAAAATCATTTTGTCTAATAGTAATCTAGCAGCAGTAGAATTGATAACACCAGAAAAATCAATTTATTTTGATTTCTGGAAGGAGTGAGAGCTGTTGTAACAACGTGCCCCTGTAACAACTAGCCCCGGTCTCCCCTACTGAAAACTGAAGTTTACTTTAGTATATAATTCAGTAAATTTACCCCTCGGTGGGTAAGATTTATCCTAGGGGACAAATTTACCCCCGGTTAAAAATCTTTGAATCAGAGCATATACACTTAAACCATCAAATCCTTGCTCTACACGCTTAAAGGCATACTAGGTCTACCTTGTTAAAAAGTATTTCACTAGTAGTACCTCCTTGTTCAATGTAAGATTTCATCAATCATGGTCGCAGTGGATACGCGCTGTCACCTATCTTGTAATAGGGAAAAGTCGTGTTCAGGCTCCCAGGAATCTGTAGAAAAAGCACAATAATGATGTCCCCGTGGAACGAAATATATTTCTTAATAAACTGAATAATGAAAAGATGGACCGTGGTAATTTTGATAACAATGAGTGCATTCTCTACAACGACGAAAAAATTGGAATAATTAAAAATTAATCGTCATCAAACTTTTGTATTCAAGAATTGGAAGTTAACCTCGACAATGACTACTAAAATAAATAAATTAACTCCATTGTTTGGCGTATCAAGGACCAAATCCAACTTACATGAAACGGTTATATTCGGGTTTACTTTTAAAACAACTTAAGCAACCGACTCTGGTGGCGTAGTGGTAAGAGACATCGCTATCGGTGCGGAAGTATGGGGTTCGATCCTCGAACCGGGAAAATCGAACGCAGCGTCGGCAATGATCGCCACTGTTCGTTGATTTTTAGAGCTTAAAGCTATGTTGTCCAGGCGCTAAGCAGCGAAGATGGACCACGCCACTCGTTACACGCTTTGGCGTAAAACCGCCAGTATAAAAAAGTTTGATTTTTTTATTTAACTCTTTTGCCGGTCAGTTTCAACAGTCTTCATCCTGCACAGGGGCATAGCTCTCAAAAAATTTTGGGGAGGAGGCAAATATATTAGGCCAAAAACTTCAAAACACTGCCGTCAAAAAGATAGACTAAGCCACTGGTCGTACACTTTACTCGTAACTAGATTTAGCTTAAATGCACTAGGCCTCAAAACTTGACTTTTAGTTTGCTTATTAATGGAATCTCAGAAGTCTGTCGGTGTATATGGACTTAAAAAGCGTAACTAATATGGTAAAACCGAAATCAGAAAATGATTTACCTCTGGAAAAAGCTGATTTGTTTCGGCCAAAAAAAATAATCTGAAATTGCTAAGAACTCTCGCATCATGAGCTTTTCCGGGCCAACCCATGGCAACGTCAATAGATCTGCAAACAATGGCATCAGAATTTCTACAATTGTCTTGCAAACTTCTATTGTCATCTGAAAAATGCAAGGAATTTATCACCGAGCTTATTTTCATATCAAGGGGTTGGTTAACTTTATTCCCACCCCGAGTTTAAAAGTGTTCCTTTTACAAAAAATGAATTTGTGAAAAACATTTCTAAGCAATATTGATGCTTAAGGAAGTCCTACGGAGCAGCTACATGAACCGCTTTATAGTTTCATTACTTTTGATGTGTGTCTACCCCCACCTCACTAAGTTTATTACAACGACATTGATAAGAAAACATCAGTAATAAAATCAAAAAAGTTAGAAGAAGCATTAAGCATGTTTGCACAGCTTACCTCACAAACAGTTGATTTTCCCAAACCAACATGTTCACCGACTGAACGATATATAATTAATCAGCACCTCCACCAAGCCGCCACAATGCAATAACCAACCGACAATCAACAGATATAGGCATGCGCCAGTGTGTACTTTTTTTTCTACTCTTGATCGAAGTTCTTTTGGGATACTCAGGAATGTTGACCTGTTGCGAAAAAGTTAAGATTGTATATTACACAGCTGCAAAAATAAAGACAATCATAATTTTATACAGAAACGGAATAGGAGTACGAGAATTCAAGCAAAACATCTACAATCACAACGGACAATTTTTTACAACTGAAACTTTCCATTTAGAAATTAATGTTTCGACTATAACCAAAGTCTCGTCAGCCTTGCTACGCACAGCCAATCCAGGCTAAACTCATTCCAGACTGTAAAGACTCTTTTTTGCATTGCTTTACCTGTACATCTCGACTTCATTTCTTTTCTAGGTTGTGCCCTATTTTTGGCAGGCGACTGGCCCCAAACAACGATACCCAATGAAAGAACCTATAACCACTAACCCACAACTAAGTTCCCGGTAGCCTAACTAGCCCACATCACTAGAACAAATTCAGCATTTAGAAAGTATTTTCATATCTTCAACAAAAATTATTCCAGACCTTAAATTACACCCTTTAAATGTTTGGGCAAACTTTTAGTGACTTTCATATTTGGGCAAATTCGCACTGGCTAAAATCTTAGAGGGAACAGTGAGCATGACCATAACTTGTATGCATATAATGTGAACCCGAACAAGCTCTACATAACGACAGAGACATTTTTGATGACTTCAAGTGACCAAATAAAATAACAACAAGAATCACCTTCTAATTGGAGGATAAAATAAGAACTTAATTTCACTTTATAGATAGCTAACATTAAACATATGACAGTCCGTATCCACAACTTAAATCATACAGTTTCAACTTAAAGTAACTTGTGCAAAAATGTCAACGTAGGGGTTATGATGCGATTGCTTCAGTCTGGTGTGCACAGCTAAAAACTGATGCTAGGCCAATCTTACAGCTATAATTATGTAACATGCAAAGTTGTAGGCCAACATACATTAGAACCTATGCATGTTGTAAATGCATACAAGTTATGGTCATGCTCACTGTTCCCTTTAAGATTTTAGCTAGTGCGAATTTGCCCAAATATGAAAGTCACTAAAAGTTTGCCCAAACATTTAAAGGGTGTAATTCAAGGTCTGGAATAATTTTTGTTGAAAATATGAGTTTCTGTTTCTATGGTAAAACATTTACATTTGACACAAAAAACTTGGGCACTTTTAACTACTTTGCTTTTTAATCATCATGACAATGTGTAAAAATTAAAAAATTTTGCCCAAAATTTTTCATTTTTCTCAAATTTCGCACCTGAGAGGAAACACTGGTCATGCTACATGTGCATTATTACACCCAAACGTCCTTTTTTTTTAAGCAAAACCTCACACATGTAGTTGTCAGTGTTAGCCAAAACCTATGGCTTTCTCGCTAGTTTATGATACGTAAACAAAATAAACACAATATTGACAAGCACTACAGTTCAATAATGCACAATATTTACATTGTTTCATTTATGAGTACTTCATGTTTTCACAGACATACACATTGCCGGTGCATAGCCTAACCCTCTTTGATTTCTTGAAAATAAGTGGCTATTTTTACGGGCCCGTAACATTTGTCTCTTTGGTTTATTGTATTACTTCGTCACGCTCTCGTACAATCGGGAAGACAGCAAAGGGGTAAAAAAGAAACAAAGATCTCATTTTTATGGGCCTGCCTGTATAAATAGCCATTGCCTTCTTTAAAAACACTTCTTTAAAAACAACAAAACATGCATAAGCAGCCTCCACAAACTCTCACTTTTTTAATTGTAAGTGCTTTCAATAATCCTCTGGTTGTCAGTCCAACAGCACTCCATTCCACCGCCCAAAATGCAAAATTCGGCTTCTTTTTAATCCAAAAACGTCTTTCATGCCATAAAGCTTGATTTAAAAAGCAAAACAATAGGAACAGAATGGTTTGAAGTATTAAACAGTTTTCTTCCATTAACAGCTTGTAGCTCAAAGTGGGCTGTATTAATTGATTGCTCCGCTTCTTGTTTTTAAAATAGGCCTATTTTATTAATACAGCATTACTGCATTCATCAAATAAGAGCACTTTTCCAACGTAAACATACTAAATGTATTATCCTGATCTGGTCATTTTTTCTCAACAAAAAATGTTTTTCAAATGGAAGACAATCCTATATATACCGGTTACTGCTTAGAAACGGTTTCCCACTTCAACTGCCAAACACGTCCAATGCCGGTTCAAGCTATACTATCGTTATTGCAAAATGGTACCGGTAAATTGGGTCCCACTAAAACCTGCAGGAGCACAAGGACCGTTCCTCACAAGAGCTTGTGCTCCTGCAGGTTTTAGCAATAGTCTACCGGGTAAATTTATAGTAGACTATATCCTATAGCAATCATAATTTTCCACAAGAAACACAAAATTCATTTTCTGTTTTTAGGCTGTACAGTCAACTCAAGCTAGCCTACTGCTCACATTAAACAGCTTAATGCAACATATACCTGTACCCTATAGACTATGCCAGTACAATCATTGCTAACATACTTTACGTATGCAAATTTTTTGCTTACTAGAATAATGCAAGGCAAATTTTTCTCTACGTAGCCTAGTCTACGCCTGCCCTGCACCCATGTCCAGCAGCTTCTTTTGTTTCAATGTGCTATACCGGTACCGCATGAGCATGCCCGTAAACCTGTAAACTAGTACCGTATCAATGTTTACCCTGCCTATTTACTCTAAGCGACATTAAAAAACTTTGAATTCTTGTTCTTAGGGCCATTAAGAAAAACCTTTACCCTACCGGTATCTACTTCAGTTCCTCGTTATTTCCTCAACTAGAAGAAAGCCCACCACAATTATCAAGTACTCCAGCCCATGGAACCTTTGTTAGGTCTGCTGACCTTAAAAATAAATATAATCTTGATGACTTAAGCTGACTGTTTGCAGCTTACCTCTACCGTTGATTTCACAGAATTCGGTTGTCACAACTAGTCTACATAGTAACCAGGTTTCAAACCTCATATTTTTCAGGTTTGAAACCTGAGGTTTCACAACCAGGTTTCGAACTTTATGGTCGTTTACACTTGCTGAAACGCGATTCCTGGTTGTGAAAACCGACCAATGTGAACGCACTTTTTACGCATGTGTGAACGCTAGAAGTTTCGTAACCAGGCATGAAACCAGGTTGTGAAACCTGGTTATACGCTAGTGTGAACGCAGCCTAAGTCTCGACATGGGGTGTTGCGGCAATCGGTGAATGTTCACGTACTCGATTTCGTCTGAATCTTCAATTTTTAATCCATCTCTGACAATTTTTATAAATTTAGCTATTGTTTCTTCTATTGTTTTCCAAACTTTATTGTCATCTTCTTTTAAACCGTGCACAAGTATATTTAAGCGCTTATTGTAGAATTCTTGCATAAGTAATGATTTCTCGTAATATTTTTCAAAATTTTCCAAGGCTGCAAGTCTTTCGTTCAATTTTTCTAAGGTTTCAATGCTTGCTTTCGCATTTAAAATGCAATCAAGTTCTTCACTCTCGTTAAAAAATTTTGCTTCAAGAGAACTAACAGCTCAGATGACCGAGTGGTAAGAGCGTCCGCTTCGGGAGCTGTAGACTTGGGTTTGATTCCGAGTCGGGTCAAACCAATGACTTTAAACTTGGTATATACAGCTTCCCTGCTTAGCGCTCAGCATTAAAGGAACAATGTGGAGAGCAAGCTGGCAAGTTTACTTGTTGTGCCATTGGGAAAGGCACTAAGCGGGATTCCCCCATCTTAGTGTGGTAGACAGATGGCTGGCAACTCCTAAGCGAGCTAGTATAGCTCATTGATCGCTTTCTCGAGACAGGAAGATAAATATGCAACAACAAAACTAAGTTAAACGGTCATCAAAAAACTGTCAATTTTCCTGGCAATATTATCCAATCGCTGTAACTGTTTTAAAATTTAATCTAATTTTGAGTCAGTGCTAGTCATTTTTCACACTTGCTTTGACTTTTACAGACAGTTCACACACGCTTTTGTATAACTGCGATGTGAAAATTTGAGGCAACTGTACGCCACAGCTGTTATTGCAGAGCTCGAGATCAAGCTGTTGACACTAGCATTGCTTTTTTTTGAATGATGCGAGAAAGAACAAGAAAAAGCTTATTGGAAAGTCATTGACGGTAATTACATCCTTTTTGTGGAAGGAAAAAGTTTGAACCATTCCCCAAGAATAAACAACCTGCGCGATTTTTTTTTTTTTCTTTTTTAAAAATGCCGTGTAATATTTCGCCAGTTCGCTGTTTCACTGAATTGAATTTCCTAAATTGTCATTGCTTAGCTAACTATCAAAACCGAATAAAGTTTTGTGCTCAAATGTGTTAAACCAAAGCGGTTGACAATCTAGTTTTCAATTGACTTTTCTATTCAGTTTATTGCTTTAACATAATCATTCCACTCAACCGAACCCTTGTTTTTCGCAACAATTCACAATTGATCATTGTTTTTCAGCGCGACGTCTTTACCGAGATGCACAAGCGCAGTTTAGTCAGCGACCTTTACAATTCCGAATAATAACTTAAAAATATTAACAATTCTTAAACACGACTTTAACACTCGATTCGTTACCTCAATATCTTTAAGTTTATTATGTTAGATTTCATCTTACAGTAGCTCCCAATAGTTCATAGTACAGCATCACTATCTCAGACTCAATCAACCATCAACATGCATCCATTTTTATTTGCTTGTTTTATGATCACGCCATCATTACTTAAATAAACAGCTGGACATCTACTAGAAAGTCTACTGTACTCCCTACATTTATTAGAATGATTGATTTTCACTTTTCATTCTTGCTAATTTCTTTCACTTTGTATTGTGTTTATTTTTTCTCGTCTTTTACTATCATTGCCCATAATTGAAATAGTTAGCTTTGTTTTGAGCAAGCGAATTGTCTTTCTATTTAAGAAGTAGTAGTAGTTTATTTTATTTAACGACCAGAAAAACACCTAACAAAAACAAGGAACAAAAACAATGGCCGAAAAACAGGTTACAGCGACAAAACGATATACGTTGAAACGTGCAGGAGTTAAAAAATAAACACAACTTTTCAAAAAAAAAGCACGGTCGCTGCACCTAAGCACGGTCGCTGCACCTAGCACGGTCGCTGCACCTAGAAACTTTGAGACACAAGTTTACTCAATAATTACCAAAATTCAAAAATGCAAATACTTTGGTTATAGTCAGCACCCACCTAGTTTTGCCAAAAATTCTTCCTTGATAATTCTGCATCTAAATGTATGTTAATTTTGCATTAATTTTGATCTGTCTCATGACTTCCTTCTTACACTTAATTTCTCTCCGGACATTATCTACTTAACCAAACACGTCAAAAAATTCAGCCGCTAATTAGCGTCGACATTTCACACTAGAAATTCATTCACGAAAGCGCTATAAACTCTCCGGCAGGCGATGTGGCAGCCTCTGTTTCGAATAGATACAGGAGCAAACTTTGCCTCCTTCAATGTCTGTTCACGCACCGGCTTTGCTATTTTCGTCATCTGGACCTGGGTTGGGTTCGATCCAACGTGTGTGTCTCCTATTAATTGGTTTGCAACTGTTATGCCGCTAGTCACCGCTTTTGGCTAGCAGATAATCATTTTGTTTCCACAGTTTGTAATTTTATTGCAATTCTAAGAAACGCCCTAACAATGTGTTGCGCAACTATTCACGTGATTTGTTTTCTTGTAGCACATAGCACCTTTAATCCTCAGATTCGTTATTGTTTAGTTGTGGTTCGGACTAATTTTAACTTATTATTTTAAGTCGCCATTTTATCGAGAGAAGAAATCTCAGTTTTATTACAGGCAAAGCCTGCAGTTGGCAAGCAATTTTATTCAATGTTATTGACCCTTTGTTTCGTGAAACTGCTTTTGTTTTGGATTCAAGTTTGGCCTTGTCAGAAAGATTCAAGAATAAATTCAAGATATTTTAAGTTTGGTGGAAACATCAGATGCTTTGCTAGTAAGGCCTTGGAATTCCTCCGGGCTCTTATTTTGCGGTCGGTTACGCAACAATGTCAACTAACCCCATCTAAAAGTTCGCGGCAGAAGTTTTTGAAAACATGAATGTAAATTTATCGTTGGTGTTATTTACCGCGATTTTGCTCAACCATAGCTTTGGCAATTGTTTGACACACCTTTCAAATTTCAAGAAAATTGTTTTCATTCACAGTGATTTCAACCTCAACTTGCATCATATAAACCGGTTATACTGTGCAATGTGTGCATCCGAAGTCATCAGCACAATTGTCAGTAACGGTGCCGTAAGCAAACCCAATGGAATAACCAATACGTCGTCCACTATAATTGTAATAACCTTTAACACTCCAGAATAATCAGTAATAATTTTGAACAGAATCTGTATCTAGCTGTAATTGAAACCGATATCACAGGGCACTTCCCAATCCTACGCATGTAAACAAAAAATCCAAAACCAAACTAATTTTAAACGGAAATTACACACTTCGGTGACAAATATGCTGTAATTCTTTCAGCGAAGGTCGCTAGGCGAATTTAAATTATTTATTCTCCGATCAAATAGCACTCACCACCGACGATCTAAACAAATTAGTAATTTCTTTTCTGTCGTAATACTTACCATCATCAAAAAACATGCGCCCCTAAAATCATCATCAAGAAAAAAAAACTTCTTAGCAAACCCTGGATTGCCAAAAGGATTTTAACGTGCATCAAGAAACGAAGAGCTATGTTCAAATCCCACTTTTTGAAAGATGAATCCGAAAAAAACTTTGTTTTGAACGTATATCAACAAACTCACTAAGCTCAAAGCCCTATCCAAAAAATTATACTTTTCTTTTCATATGGAAGAAAATGGAAACCGCCCTCGTAAAATGTGGAATGTCATACGTTCAGCAGCTCTTCTCTTTTACAAATCTTTCTATTGATTCACCGCAATCACTGAAAACCGACCATCGTAGTAGTGACAATAGTCAACTTTTTCTCACTCTTTTTGATAAAATTTTCTGCACAATCGGAGCAAACGTAGCCAGTAAATTTGTTAACAACAAGTCGAACTCCTTTGTCAAACATCTCAAAAACCGCATCTCGCCATCGATTTACTTCGACACTCCTAATCTCACTGAAATTCACAGAGCGATACACTCACTCAGCTTGAACAAAGCATTTAGTTACAGTAATACTGTGTCTCTACCTTCGTTTCACGCTCCACGGCTACCGTCATTGCTCCTCATCTTCATTTGTTCATCGAATTCTGTTATAACAACGATGTATTTTTTGAAAATTGTGTGAAACCCAAAGTGTTGCGAATCTTTAAAAAAGACAAACGCGATCTTCCCTCATACTATAGCCCTATCTTTGTTCTTGCTTGCTTCTCTTAAGTCTTGGAAAAACTTATTTACGAAACTTGATGTTTTTCTGAATAAACACAAAGTAATACAAAAATATCAATATGGTTTTCAAAGTAATGCTTCAACTAATCGGGTTTTATCGATGTTGTTTCTGATTTTATTGATAACAATGAGCAATGAAGGCTTGTACCGAAGTCTATCCAGTCTACCTGCAAGGCTAAGAGAGTGATTGAAGCTTATAAATCAATATAAAGAATTTCACGGTATGAATTTCACTTGAATCTAACCCTTCAAGATCTTAGGCTAAATTAAACGTAATCAGAAAAATCTGATTACGAGTGAAATTCGAACCAACGCCCGCACCGATCAGTGACGTATCACCAGCCCAATGGTTGCGGCGAGTCTTTACCGAAGACACGGCTTTAACCACTCGGCCATCGTAATCTGATGCCGGAGCAGACGAGTTTCTCGCATATATTCACAGTCATAATTATACAGCTGAATAATGGCTGGCTTCCAACTGTGGGATGATGAATTAGTCGTAACATATAAACGAGAAATTCGGCTGCTCCGGCACCAGATTACGATGGCCGAGTGGTTAAAGCCGTGTCTCCGGTAAAGACTCGCCGCAACCATTGGGCTGGTGATACGTCACTGGTCGGTGCGGGCGTTGGTTCGAATTCCACTCGTAATCAGATTTTTCTGATTACGTTTAAATTAGTCTAAGATCTTGAAGGGTTAGATTCAAGAGAAATTCATAAAGCGAAATTCTTTATATTGATAACATTAGCAATAACCAATTCATGAGTCACATTTAGCTTGATCTCACCCAAGCGCTCGATGCAGCAAACCACAAAATTCGCCCTACAAACTTTAGCAATATAGCTTCCGAGTGCAAGCAAATGATCTATTGCGTGCCTTTCTGAAACGACGTCAATATGTTTCTATTAGACGTAATGATTCCCCTTTGCTACTGAATACAAAAACTTCTTACTTTTCCAAGATTCCATCTAAAGGGTCCTCCTTTTCTTGTAGTACGTTAATGACTTATCATCCTCGGTTACAGGTATTCCACGACTTTTTGTGGATGACACTTAATAGATTTGTTTAGATCACAGCTTACCTGTCCAAACTTCAAAAATGAATGGCGACCTCAATCGTATCTCCGTTTGATTTAAAGCCATGGATCGAGTTTGGTTTTAAAAAGTGGGGGGGGGCAAATTTTGTGTGATAGGCTATATCTTACATCTGCCGTCCAAAATAAAAAACGCCGCATCTGCAATTTTGTCAATTTTCACTTTTTTCTTTACTTTGATAGTAAACTTACTAGAAAAGCTCTGCCTTGTGGGGTATGTTTAGATTTTTCAAATTCGGTCTGGTTCAAATTTTGAAACGCCGTATCTGCAATTATTTTCAACTTTTACGAAGTAAATGCGACGTATTTTCACTTACGGCCCACAATGTGGTAATTGTTCTTAAAACATCGACACAATACAACGTAAAAACGCCGTAACTGCATTTCAGTAAAAGCAAATTGACAGGCAGTTTGCACTTGTTAGTAAAGTTTTGTGCTAAATAGTTGTCACAATTCACAAGATGCAAGGCATGTAGAGTGGTTTATGCTATTCACTACTGCAATATTAAGCATTACAATAGCATTTTGCAGATACGGCGTTTTTGCTTTGTAACAGCGACGATTTTTGGTGTCAAATACAACAAAAAATATGACTTACCAAATTTTTTTTCGCTAGCAGTTAAATCTAGCAGTTTTAGTTTATGTCCAAAATACTCCCTCATTTGGTGACTACAAAACGATACCAAAATATTGCTGTTTTCACTGCGATAAAAAAAGAAATAGCAAAACATGTCAATTGTAATCTGCCGTAAGTGATCAGATACTGCGTTTTTGCGTTGTAACTTGCCTCGTTTTTGATAAAGATTACGAAGTAAAAACACCTTAATGCCAATAGTTACGTAACAATGGCTTCTATTGTTCAACATTTCCTGGACTGGAATGGACTGGGCCCTATTATTTCTTAATTACTTGGGGTCTATCACAGCCACAGCTTTGCATTTTAATAATTGCCTCTTCAAAAATCGGATAATTTTTCGTGTTTTTCTCGAAAACTATATTTTGCAGATACGGTGTTTTTACTTTGTACGGCAGACATGCTCTCGCGACAGAAGTATGTCACTTGAACACTACCGGCACCAGAGAACACCGACGTTAATTATGTAGTCCTAAGTTTAAATGCCTGCAAAGGCAATTTTACATTTTGTGAGTTTATTGATCCTACATCTTGAGTTTGTTATGAAAAAGACATGTCCGTATGATTTTGACCTCATCGGCTTTCCATTTTTTGAAAATTATTTATTTTTACTTATCTTTTCATTTTCGTTTGCTACGTTGACGTACATGAACCTTTAAAAGCACAACAGGCAACAGCGATTGTGACGCCACTCGAGGTCTCAGCTGTAGCGCGTTTTATTGCCTCAACTTGAAAACGCGACAGCAACTTTTACCTCGAGTGCATAACTGTTGTGCTTTTGCGTCAATTTGGCAAACTCAATCAAAACGATGAGCAAAAACAAAAAATGCAATATTTCCAAAGAAAGGGAAGCCAATGAGGCAAAAGTGAAATGAATATATGCTTTTTATGATAACCACATGGTATAGAATTAATAAACTATCAAATGAAATTTGCTTTTACGGCCACTTTCAGAGCGCAGAAAAAATTGAAGCACCAGTGCTTGGATGAGTATAAATTACAGCATTTATTCAACAAAAAACAACGAATATCAAAAGGAAATGCTATACATATAAACATAACACATTCCGTGAATTGAAAGCTCACTGAAAATTCACGAAATTGATAGGACTGAAAGTCAGCACAATTGATAGAGTACCGGACTACTGGTACATGTTGATATAAATATGATCAGTGAAACATGGAACTATCAAGTATGAGTCATAAAAGTAAGTAAGGAAGAAGCTATCATCCATCAGCAATTTATCTTCCTATTAAGCTACAAGCGAACTTCTGCTGGAGTCTAAAATTTGCCCAACACACTACATGTTACATTACTGGCTCTCACAAATTCTTCGGCTATATCTTGACTAGATATTTCCATCAGCATATCTCGATGCACCTTAAAAAAACGGTCTTAGATCAAGACCTTCGCCGTGTCACTGACATCAATACATACGAAGCTGCTTTTTTTTCAAGCCACATAATTGAAGCTTGAGTTTTTTCATAGTAGTGAAATATATGCATCATGGAAGATAACCTAGCTGGGCAACGAACCCGCAAAACCAGTTTCGCATCCCGATGCACCCACTACTTGGCCAACTCCATGTGCACGACGAAGCGGCTTGCAGCCCAAGCTCTGCTTTGGAAATTTCTTACGCCTCTACTGACGGTGTGACATGTTATGCGTGTGTTTGTATATCAATAAATGCTATGAATTTTGGTACGAAAAGTGTGGAGGACAAAAGATATTATGTCCCCTCCACTTTAAAAAGTGGGGGGGACATGTACCCCCCCTTAAACTCGGTCCATGTTCGAAGCAAATAAACTCAGAGTGACTTTTTCAAAATCCTATGCACCAGTTATTCCTCCTAAATTCAACTAACCTCTCCCTTTTATTCACCTTTCGATGAACAACTCATCGATCTCCATAGCCCATAATGCCATAAAGTATTTAAGCATAAAATATATGATTTAATTACAGATTAAAAGCATAAAAATTATAAAAACCCACTACAGACTGTTCCCCCCTAATGGGTTCATCAGGTGAGGTTCTACACATTAATTGAAAGTTAAAAAATTAAAAAGGTTAAAAATTTTCTCACACTGATTCCTCTCAAAAATTGAAATTGAATAGAAAAGAAAAATTGAAATTTTCTCGCACTGATTCCTCTCAAAAACAATTAATCTGTTATTGAATCATATACTCCGCTCTGACTACGTCATCGAGCACTTTTGTCAACTGAAGACCCTCAAGCCTTGACTAAGCATAAAAATAGATTTTAATTCAAAATTTGATTGCCACATTCCATCATCATCCAAAAAATCTTCAGAACAGTGGTATTCTTCTCCAAGCTAGCCATTAAACTATCTCCTGAGCTCTACTAAAAATCTACTATGCTTTCATTCACTCACAACTTCTGTGGATTGTCTCTCTGGGGCTTCACGTATCCTTTTTATGCAAAAAAGTTATTATTCCGCCAAAACAAAGCAGTTAAACTTATTGGTGACAGTGCTTCACCTTGTTTATCACTCGACGGTGCTTCACAGTGTTTATCCAAACGCAAAAATACTTAAACTTCCAGACCTCTTCAAACTCGAAATTAGCAAACTGATTTATGCCCATTTCATCCACCAATTACCGGACGACATTTCCAATTTTTTCATCTTAAGTAATACTGTTTCACGCAAAGATACAAGATCAACTAACGCTCACTCAAACCCTCCATACATACGGTGACAGAAAACCGACCGGTTACTAGGATAAATAAAGTTTCAAGGCTCTAAAATGCGGAACGATATCCGCGCCGAAACCCAAAATTCTACAACCAAACAATTTAGCAACATGTCAAATTCAAACAACATTTGCTTCAACTATGCAATTTACTTTTCGTGATTCAATCCGTCCAAAAGGAACAGAGTCAAAATTCTCAAGACAAATGTTCACTGTTTCACCAATCCACTGCAAACAAGATCATTGATCCATTATTGATGGACCAAAGGGTGACAGCTGACTAACGACCGAATAGTCTACTCGCCGTTTCCCTACGGCCTAAACACTCACGTTTAGTTAATTTGTTATTGTTGTAATAATTGTTTTCTTTTCTGTATTCCGCAAATAAATATTTGTAAAATGAAGTGACATAACCCAGTGGTCGGCAACCTTTTTCGCACAGCAGACCGGTTTGAAACCGAATTTTTTTTTTTGCGGACCAGCCTTTGAAAAATCACAAATGTTTTAGCAATAAAACAGCTCCGGATTTATTCACCACTGAAAATCTCGATCTTGTTTTATAGCTTACTCGGACTAAAGTATTAAACTTTTTAATTTTTGGTGCAGCAGCTTTGCTTAAATTTTTTGTAGTAGCTTCTTGAACCTGATTCCAAACGTTATTCTCTCTCTTAACTTGCTTATTTAGCCTAGCGCTATTTGATTCACACAAGATTGACGATAAAATGACAGCATAATCAAATGTTCACTGTAAAACTAAAAGATTTGTCTAGATAACTTGGTTAATTTTACGATTTTGAATAAATTTGTGCAACTGCGTCACCAGAATTGTGCCATTAAGTATTTTTTAAAAACGTTCGAAAATTGCGTCTAAAGTTATAAAAATGCTTCAATTTTGAACCATTTAATCTGAAAACGCATACAGACCAGTATCAAACTTCACACGGACCGGCACTGGGCTGCGGCCCGGTGGTTGCCGAACACTGTCATAGTTAAAATGTTAAAGAATGCATTAACTAGCTATTCAAAAAGGAACGTCTGCTACTGTCTTGTTCAAAGGTTAAACTTCCAAAAGTTCAAAAAGTGTCCAGAGTTAAATTTAAAACTGCATCCTTCACTTACTCCAACAATAAAAATGAGAAGCCACAGAGCAAAATTGTTCATCATCTTTGCTGAGAGCACAATCTGCCTCAAGGTTGCACACTTGCTCTGAATTAATGTTCATATCCAAGTTGGAGGACGCGGACGCTTTTGTATTATCGCTTATAGGGCATTGAAATAGGTCATCTTTTACTAGTCCACAATAATCCAAACGATTCCAACATCCAGAACCGCATTCATCACCGAAATCTGAACAAGTTATTCTTCCATCGCAACTTGTTGCCTCCAACTCGTCAGCTAAATGATACAACTCCATAAAACTTCATACAAATGCAACAAAAAGCAATCATAAATATAAAGGGCTTATTTTGAATCACGTATTAGACGATCTAAGCTGTTGCAGAAACAATCTGCAATTATGGGATCGAAATAGCTTAGCAGGTATAGAATAAAGCAAACTTCAGAAATCAATTACTTGCCGTCATGGCAAAACAAAAAGGTGAAAGTTACACCCGAAAAAACATTTCAGCGGCAGGGTGGCTGCGAAAGGTCTTCCAGCCATCGAGTCAAGCAGCCACCTTCGACTTAGAAAAAAGTTGCATTTTACAGGTAAATACTTAACTTTGAATTAAATGGAATAAATTACATAACTCAATTTATTATGAGCACAACCTGAAAATGAATATTTAGGAACAAACATAGGACGTATCAAGGTGCTCTTTGTAATGTTTTTAAATGTATTGAAGGAAAAAGATTTAATTTGGTGAGATATGAAACTCCAAACGTTGATGCCCTGATATTTCACGCAGCGTCGCATTTTCGAAGATGTATATGACGGGTTGTGTAGAGTCGTTTCACGTATAATACGTATTGCATCCTGTGATACAATTGAACCGATGATGTTTTAATAAAGATTGTCGTAATAATGAGAATATTTATTATCCATGTGCCAATTCTTCAAAACTGTTGTAAATAAAATCATTATTAAGCCAAGAAATTGATTAATGAAGAAGCCATGGTGTTTCGATTGAAGTACTATCGCAGTTCTTGGTGTTTGCCCGCCAACAACGTGTCTCCCTTGAATTTATCCACAATACCCAAGTGGTAGCTACGTTTCTTCAAACATTTTTGTTCTGTGACCTCGCGCTTTCGGAGAGCTTGTGTTTTGATCAATTAAAGCCTGGTTGTCATCAAATCATAACATGTATCATAATTTGCCATAACAGGGTGTAACGTACTTGAACATTTCATTGTTTTCGGACAAAACATTTCGTCGTCGGCATGAGGACAATCCGGTGCACCATCACATACTTTGCTCAAAGGCAAGCAGGTCGTATTTTGAAATACGTCATGTTGAAATGAACTGGAAATTTCATGAATGGCTTGATCCGGTGATGAACAAACGAACTCTCCAATTTTGCACGATCCACACAATTCTCGATCTGCTCTTGTCAGATGTTTCCGATGTGAAATACAAATGCGATTGCAAATGGGACTTTTTTTAAAGTTGATCGAAGCAATGCCATTATTGATGCATAAACACTCGTCAGAAAAATCTTCACAATCTACAATTCCATCACAAACCTAAACATAACATTATGTTGAACAATTTACCGATCCAATAGTCCTCGCTGTTAACAGACTACGGAAGAAGATAAAAAATCGTCCAGCAATCTTGGCGGTATTGATGTTATACAACTGTATCTATAGCATTGACAAAAAAGCGCACCAGCCGTATGCACTGCATAGTACAATGAATGCATGAATGGTTTGAAACTGCTTATAAAAAGTACTTGTTTGAAACAGCGATCACATCGATAGTCACAATCCTTACTTTCTCCCAGTGCCATAGCAGCTCAAGTTTGGGCCCCCCCCAAAAACCCTTTCAAGTCCCCAATACTTAGCTTTCGATATGAATTGTTTTAGGTTTTTCCAGGGGTAACAACTCAGTTTCTCACCACAATGCGAATACTGTGGTAAAATTAAAACATATAACGCGTTATCACTGTGTAAAAATAAAAGGTGTAATTTTAAGACAAGTTTGTTACACCCAATTCATTTTCCATTAAAATCGTTTAACTCAGGGTTTTTCTACCTTTTTCTGCTCATGGCCCACTAAAATGATAAAATATGATGGTGGCCCAATAACTTTTGCTAAAAGGTACTAAGTCAACGTGATGGCATGATTAGGGAATGCTGATGTCGCTCTCTAGTCAAGCTCTGAGGCCCACTGTTGGGCCATGGCCAATAGGTTGAAAACCTCCGGTCTAGCTAGAGCGCACTTTTTCGTACACAGATGTTCTTTTGACAGCATCATAATCTGGAGATCGGGCGCATTAACTTTCGATTGACAACATGGCCAGCGAAGAACCAATCGGATGGCCGAGTGGATAGAGCGTGTGCTTCTGAGCCTGAAGGAGTGAATAGACTGAGGGTTTGATCACTAGTCAAGTCAAACCAATGACTTAAAAATTGGTATTCACAGCTTTCCAACTAGACATTCAGCATTAAAGGGATGGTGTTAAGAAAGCCGTCAAGTTTGCTTGTGCCGTTGGGAAAAACACTTAACGAGATTCCCCATCTAAGTGCGGTAGGTAGACAGATGGCCGGCAACTCCTAAGGGAGCTCGTGTAGCGCCCCATTGCTTTCTGTGATAGGTGGATAAAAATGCCAACAAATGGAAAGAAAAAAGATAGTCTGCTGTTTGCCATATTAGATGTAATAAACGTTTTAATAAATTTCAGTTTTCTGAAGCTTTGTTCAGCACTGGTAACAGTAACAACGCATTTTGTAAACTCGAGAAGCAAGGCAAGCGAGCACTTACAGGTATTATTATTGAATTAAAAGTTCAACGGTATTGAAGGGAGACTGCCAAACGAGCTTGTGTCGTTCTAATCAGCAACCATCTGATATAAATATCAAATGCAATAGACTCCAGCCGTGAATCGAACCCGTCGCAAAGAATCTGAACCTGCGTGCGGTACTGCCAGATCATATTGCTGACAATGGCTGTTCATGCACGAAGCTGCTGGGTGTAAACAGCAATGCAAAGACAGAAGCGACATCACATGTCAGCTTAAAACTTTCTAGTATCGACATAATAGTCTGGTCCACCAGTTTTAAAAAGTTTGCTTTGAATCTCTTCCTCAGAAGCTGTACGATATAGATTTGCATCGTAACTAAACATTCTCTTTTTCTATTTTCATTTTCTTTTTTTTTTTACTTTTTGATTGAGGAAGACCGGATTAATGTCCAATTCCTGCGCTATTTCAAAAGCACACGTTTTCAAACTAGCAAATCCTTTTTCAATGGACTTTTGTATTCGATGTCAGATTATGGTTGCTGACACAGAAATAGGGTAGGATTGAATTTTATTTACCGATCGGATGGCCGAGTGGTAGAGCATCTGCTTCTAGATTGGTGGACTCCGGGATTCAATTCCGGGTCCGGTCAAACCAGTGACTTGAAAATTGGTATTCACAGCTTTTTTGGTTGACGTTCAGCATAATGGATAGCGCGAAACAAGCGGCAAGTTCGCTTGTTGTGCTGTTGGGAAAGGCACTAAACGGGATTACCCCATCTAGGTGTGGTAGACCGATGGTCGGCAACTCCTAAGCGAGCTCGTATAGCGCCCCGTCGCTTTTTCGTGATAGGAGAATAAAATTGCGAATAAATAAAAAATAAATAGATAAAATTTTAAATCTGCTCACAAGGTGTTAATGAATTTGAATTTGATTTTTTCAAGAGGAATGAATTTGAATTTAAGCTTTGAAAAATGATTGCATCCAACTCTGCACCGGCCTCCTTTTTCAAGTCCTACGCGCACTCTTACACACAGTGTATTGTTTATGACATCATTATGCAGTTTATGACGCTATATGAAGGGAAACGATAGCGAAAAATTTTAAAACTGAAATATATAGAATCTGAGCGCAAAAAATCCCATTCAACGCGATTCGCCAAGCAAAACTTTGTTTTTGAATTGATGCAACTTCGGGTCCTTCAAGACAATTTGGGGCCCTTTTGGCAGTGTGGGCCCCCCCCAATTGGGGGGTTTGGGGGGCGGCTGCTACGGCTCTGCACGGGCCCTTATATATTTTTGTTTTTTTCTGTTCACACAGACGGCTATTCAAACCGGCCCTTAATCAAGATCGGGCGGTGAAACGAGCATATACGGTAGTTAATCCCGTAGCGCCGATCATGATACAACGTAATTCTCTTGATTGGAGTGGCAGTAAGTTGGAGGCTGTTATAATAAACGAAATCTTTGATGTAAAACGAAGAACAAATCGGTTGGCTTTGATCGAAAACTGTTAGCCCGGTGACACCACAGGATCAATATTAGTTGCACTCTCGATTACTTGCACCAGTTGTTCATTTTAGCTACCGGTACTCAATGCTTTTCAAAACGCAAATATGGGAGGTTAATTCCAAAGAATAAGCACTGTTTCGACCCTTCAGGTCTCATCATTGCTGTTGTTGTGCTAGCAGCTAAACAGTATTTGCCACGTATGGAGCAAAACCTGGAAGGTGATAACAATTTTCAGTGTTTGTTAATTGGCATTTTGACTTAACATAATTGCATTGTTTTTTTGGTCGTAATACATCAGATTTTCAAATTAACAAAAAGACTTTTCCTTGTAGTCTTACTTTTGGCCGTCTCAAAATTGGTAACAACGCTATCCTGTCAACCAGACCATTTTTTGTAAACCAAAGAACTAAAAAATTCTCTTCTACGACCTCTCGATCTCCTTGCCATGTAATCATTGAAAAAATTCAGCTCCCTTTCACGTGTTTTTGTCAGTTATTGTGCTTGGTTTATGCATCTACAAATATTGCCGTCAGAAACTTGCATGCTCTTTGTTTTTTAAGGCTATCTGATGCATGAGGTCTAACACTGTAAAGTAAAGGCTTTCTAACGATTACGTTATGATGAAAAAATGATGCACTATGTCAGCCAGCATAACAGCAAAAGCGCATAACAGTTAATGCAGTAAATAAAATGACGTTGTCCTCCTGGCAAGCTGAATGGAAAGTTATCACGACTTCCACGTGATAGATCGGACGATAGAACATGAATGTGCTTTTAACCCGAGTGCGGCTGATGAGGACTAATAGCCCAAAACAGCGCTGTCTCGCTCTAGGTTAGTTAATGCAATCGTTGCTGCGTAATTTTTCATCGATTTTTGCCGGCGTAATTATTATGGTTTTTGGTTTTCTTGCGGCTGGAAATTTTGCGAAGATGGGCTTAATCGCTAAAATGAAACTTGAAACAACATAAAGCTGCCGACCGTACCGTGCCGCTTGCCGACCTGTGGTCATTCTGTTGCACTACTATTTCGCTTAGCAACCACGAATTAGACTAGCAGCAGCCTCCAAAAAGTTTGCAGAATACCTGCAGCTTAACCTGGTTTGGACTTAGCAAAATCGCCATCATCCGACGCCCGTAATTCGTTTTCTTAACTTTACTAGATAATCTCCTAAAGAAATATGTTGTCGCAATGCATTTCTACCGAGATTGACTGTTCCTAACTAATCTTACACGAGGATAAAGTGAATAGATCTTTTCCAAGCCACTTGGCAGCTCAGAATTGGTCGTCATGTCTGGTACGCTTTCGCGCTATCTTGATGCATGCAGGCAAACCGTTTCACGAGATATTTTACAGCTTCCGGATTAAAACAGCAGCATGTTATTAAAAACTGACTACCTAGCACTTACGAATATGTTTCTTAGATCTGCAATTCGTTCTGTTGCAATACATTCGCGGCAATCGTTCAATGGTTATAGAATTTCAAGTGATACAGTAGCTAGAAACGATTGCAATTAGAATCACACCTGGCGTGGCAATACTTTTGCATTAGTGGAGTATTCTCTGGGTGTTTAAGCAATACAATACAATACAATTGCTTAACCTACTTAATATGTTCATTTTTTTGGGCTAAAACTACTCTATCTATCTATTTGCTTATTCACCACGTGATATAGAACGTAACAGCAAAATGAAAACGTAACAACGCAATTTGCAGTGTAGATGTGTTCAGACTGCGAAAAGACCGAGCGGTCATCGAGTCTGCTGCCACCTGCTGAACAAAACAACATCAAAAGTAATCACTACAGTTACAAAAAAAAGAACAAACGTAAAAGAAAAAATAAATAAAATAAAATCACTAAAGATCCTTTTTGTGATGAACTATGTTAATTCCATTGTGTAGTTTATTTCGAATTTCAAGGGAACTAAATAATTCTTTGAAGCTTTGAATTTAGAAGTTACTCAACAAAATAGCTTCAAAGACAAAAGATGTTTCTAGTATTTGCTGATGAGAATATTTTTGAGTTGTTTGGAGAATAGGTGTTTTGAATGCGACTTGACATTTAGGGGAATTTTGTTCCAAATTGTCACGCCAACTTAGTTTATAGTGCATTGTCCGGACTGTGAGTGCGTTCTTTGCGAATAATGATTTTTATTAGCAATAGACCTTGTGTTGTGATTATGTTGAGTTGCCACAGATTTGTAGTAACTGTCAAATATACAGCCCACGCTATTATACCGTATTTGAGGTAAGGGTATACAAAGCCATAATACAACTTCACTAAAGTAACCTTACTCGCGTAGTGCCGAACCTGAGACAGCATTCCAGCAGCTTTAGCTAATTTGTTGATAATGAAATTCACGTGATTGCTCCAAGTTAATTGCTTATCGATAATTCCTCCTGAATATTTAGCCGATTCTAAGCATGGTATTGCATGACCACCGACATTAATACAGAAATTAATCGAAGGGTTTGTTTTGTGTTTTGTGGTTGAAATAAAATAAGAAGATTTCAAAAGATTTAAAGATAGGCGATTATACATTATCAACATCACAAAGCTCTAGATTAACAGCTATTTGAAGATTGCTGATATTTCTACCTTTCATCATTAACACAGTGTCATCTACAAAAAGATGAACATGAAACTTAGTGTGTAGTGGCAAATCATTTATGTATAAATAAAATAATAAGGGGCCCAAGGTGGAACCTTGTGGCACCCCACACAACACTGTCTTTAAGTCAGATTTTACATTATTACATTCAGTGTATTCCTTACGATTATTCAAATAGCTACAAAGAAGTTGGTACATGTTATTTCTGATGCCGTATTTTTCTAGTTTGTTTAACAGAATATTATGATTAACGGTGTCGAATGCCTTTGACAAATCTACGAATATGCTGCAAGTGAAATAACCATCATCATTATTTCTTTGTAACGTGCTACAGAGATCAGCAACAGCCATTTCCGTAGAGTAACCTTGACAAAACCCAAACTGGTGTTCAGTAACTACATTATTTCGACTGAGAAACTTTTCAAGTCCAACATACAACAATTTCTCAAAGACTTTTGATATTGTAGAAAGTAAAGAAATTGGTCTGTAATTATTAGTTGTGTACCTACTTCCAGATTTGTGTAAAGGAATAATTTTTGCACATTTTAAGACAGCAGGAAAAGTTCCACTCTCATAACAAGCATTAAAGATATTGCTCAAGTAGGAAGATATGATTGGCCCTAATAACTTGTAGAATTTGGTGTTCAGTGAACACTCTGACATTTTCAAGCACCTTTTTTTTTTGCAAAAGATTTTATTAATTTTTGTTTTATTATTTTTTTTCGGAATTTTTTTGTCAAAAATTGCAATTATTGCCTTAAAATAGTACAAAAAAAAATAAACAATTTGCGATTACCATAAACCTAATGCAAAAGCCCTGTTGTTACAATCAGGCCATAGTCTACTATATGGTTGTGCAACGATGTCACGTGATCCCACTTTCACGCATGGCTGCAGCTGTATGTTTCTGCTACTCCTCCAGTCTGGTAAAGCAGAATCAAGGTAGAATGCCAGTGGTTTTGCTGGGATTTGGAAGGAAGTGAGCTGATCTAGTGCTGCAAACTTCATAAAGTGGATAGACAAGGAACTAAAGCAGTTAGTAGACTGATTGCACTTCAGATCCAAACTAACACCAAAAAACTAAAGGCTGGTTTACACGACCAGTTGAGTTGAGCTGAACCTTTGTTTGTTTTATTGTAGCTCATCTCAGCTGAACTCAATCGTTGTAAGCTCAACTCAGCTCTACTCGTTGCTGCTGATTAATACCCAAATCACATTTATTTGAGCTAAACTAAGCCGAAGTAGGTGATTTCCTGTTTCAGGTCTTGACCAGTTTGTAGGTACCCGCATAGACTAGGCAGTAGGCAGCTTTGTGAAGTGCATGGTTGTTGTTGTATTGAGAGTTGAGACATAGCAGCATTGTCTGTTGCCTATGTGTTGCAGAGAAGATTATTATATTTAGACTAGCTTGAATTTGCAAACATGTCTAATCCTAGCTAGGCTACCGGTACTTCGGTAATTCTAGTTAGCAGGTTAAGTGGGACTTGTTATCTGATTATTCCTAAACAAGTCCCAGTTTGATAAGCTATGGCTATTCTGTGCTGAGTGTGGTTCTACTGGTGGCTTACCGTAATGCCAACAGCATATGGGTAGATACAGTGTACAGCTGTACAGGGTGGGCAAAAATATGGTCATAAATTAGCTTTCCGGTTGCATATTTGCAGCATATTGCGTAGGTGTCCCACAGCAATTTAGCTGTTTAGAGTTCAATTATCTACCGGTATATTATTTCATTGTTTGGTATATAATGCTAGTTTGGTACTGGTGAAGGTACTAGACAGCCTACTACTGTACTACCCCCAGTATAGTGTAGCCTAGTCTGCATACGGGTACTGGGTCGGCCAAAAGTACCGGTAGGTTCACAGTTCTACGTGGTATAAATTGAGGGCTTGAAGCCAGAACTGGCTATGTCCAAAATCATAGTTTTCTGTAAAATACATTTAAAGTTTCAAGCCAAAAGCGGAATGATGGGTATAGCCAAAAACGAATTCTATAGCAAATTTTTGTCAAAAATGGACACTGACAGTTGTGACTCCAAGCCCTCGAAATATTCTATATTAAATATTGAAAATGAGAATTTTAAGCATCGTAGTACCGTAATCAGATATTTTTTTTACAGCTTTGACATTCCAACAGTTATAGACCTCTAACTGATTTCTTGCTGTTCTAGTTTGAAATTCCAATTAATAATTTACCCACTTTTGGCCCACTCAGCACCTTCTACCGGTATACTGGTAGGGAGCAATGGCTGATAATTGTAGTAACCATTACACTTTTGAGGCAAAAATTATACCATGTGTATAATACCTGTGCGTAACTAGTAAACTATCTTCTTGAATAGGCACAGATGTGCATTAGTGCTGTTCAGTATGGTATGATGACTAGTTACAGGTAGATACTGCATGATCAGAGGTGGTCAAAGCAGCCGAAAAACCCTGCAGCTTTTCGTTTTTTAGCAAGTTATGGAAGGATGGGGATGTCCTACTCTGTGCTTAAAGTAATGCACTTGTATATATCATTTTTTGCAGTTGTAGTTAAACCAGAAAAAGTGGTTGCGTTGTTATCCTTCTACACTTATATTGATTGATTGAGAGAAAGCACTAGACTGACAATGGTTCTATTGTCATGAAAGGCTGCATTACTAGTTTTGCTTGTTATATTAATGCAAGTCATGCCTACCAAATACCAATAAAGTGAGAGATTCTTTTTAAAGGACAATGTTATGCTTCTTGTTACGGTAGCCTGCTAGTTACTATTTTTCTAGTTCAAAGTTGAAACTAATGTAGCGGTAGTGACAACATGATTATGCAAAAGTAAGTTTATTTTCGTACAAATTAAAATAGTTCTGCATTGCTTCATATTTGGCAAATGATAAAGAATCTGCATGTTTTTTCTTATTTTATGAATAACCTAATGGGGCTTTGGCCAAAACTGAAGGGACAAAGCAATGATTTTTGTTGTTTCAAGTTTCATTTAACTTTTGATATTTCTCCATTTTTGCATAATAGATTGCATATTACGGGCAAAATGCGAATTCTACCTCTCACTTTGATACTCTACGACGTCACATATACATCTGTAACCTGTTCATACTTTACCAAATTGCTACGAATAGTTGAATGGCATGCGAATACGACTTGAGTCTTTATGATCCAAGAATTTGAATGAATGCTTTAATTATGTGTAAAGCTATTAGATCAACTGTTATGATTTATTTCAAGATTTTTGTCATACTTGATGACTTCAATGTTTTAGTGAGTGTAGTTAACATGGGATATAAAACGTTGCTTGAGACCGAAAACAACCAAACTGACTGTATTAAAAAATTCCATATACCGATACTTGTACACTACAGTATATTGCCATTCGCATTAATGAGTATTAGCGAAATAAAGCAAAATTAGAACGTCTTCACAATTTCTTGACAAGAGGGTTTTTATTGCATCCCAATCAGTGTGTAAGAGCTTACATATCCCTATGGTTTCAGTAGTTGATAGCACCACTACTGTGCCAAAAATGGACAGAGACATTTAGCTGATTAATACAGAGTCAAACAGTGTAGTTAATGCCGTTAATGCAGAAAAGGCAATAAGTTCGTTCATCAGACTGCAAATGTTTTTTACAGAGGAACAGTGCAAAATACAATAGAAGTACTAAAAGGAAAATACACGAGGAAAACAAAAAGTATGGTACCAACATCTGAAGATTCAGGTAAACCCCGAAAAACCAGGTCATTGTAAGCTATGATGAGTTCCTTAAGGACCACGTTAAGGCAGCAGAATAAGCTTCAAGCAACAAGATGGGCAGTGGCAAATATCAGTTATTGTGATCTCGATAGCTATTTAGGTCGTAAAAATTCGCGTGCCTGTGAAAACTTATCCAATTTTGCAGTTGCTAGTTAGCACGAAGCATAAATAAATTTTGCAGAGAGCTCATTGGTTTCACACTGCTAGAATGTCAATATTAGATGTATATTTCTATCGTATCTTTTTGAGCAATTTTCTATTCTGAAATATCAATCCAACAGCGCAAGAGATTATATTAGAAATATACCTTTTATGATCTAACTGTGGATAATGAAGAAGAAAAAGAGGTAGATGAATGTTTTGGCAACCTTTTGTCTGGTTGCGATACCACTTTGATGGCTTCTGCTAGTCATCAAAACCTACCAATGCACGGTGCCGCAGTCGAAACAGCTGACAAGACAGACCTGCAGTCGACTCTGTAGCTCCAAAGAAAATTATTTTCTCTCGAAGTAGGCTAATAGTAAGTATTTCAAAGTGTGTTTTTTTAATGCAATGAGAGACATGAAATCTTGAATCTTTGCTTTGACCCGACTCTATAGCAAATCCCACTTCAACTGCTCCGCATGCAGTCTCTCTATCCACACAGCCATCTTGTTGCTTCAAAATACTTTGAGCTTGATTAATATATATATATTTTTTCATTCTTTATTATATCTACAGCTTCTCGTAAAAGGTCATTGGATGCCCACGTTGGTAAAAAGGATAACAAAAAAGCAAAGCAAGTGATGAAACCACTGAAATGCTGAGGAATGCAATACAGGAACTACGTCGTAGAGAAGGTATGCTATGTATGTGTTATAAACGCATTGCAGATAATGCAGAACCAAAAATTGATTTATATGTACTTACATATCGAGCGCACGCTAATTCTTTTCAATAAATTTTGTTTTCACATAAATGGTTCATTTTCTTGTAATTGCTGAGAGCAGTACACACCACAGCTCTTATTTTTTACCCCTAAAAAGGCTTTTTAATTTTTATGCCAATAAATCGCAGGTGGTGTGATCGATCAGTAGTGTTTTGCTGGCGCTGTTTATACAGGACGCTATGGCACTTCTTAATTTTTGGTGTTCATTTACTCCATTGTTATCTCTTGCTTTACACGTCTGATTGCATGTATGTAACACAATGTCATTTAGGGACTCCAAAAGAAGCCATTAAAATGAGTTTTGTAAAGTCCGGGAAGTCAATAAAATAACATAAAATTTCCAAACAGTCATTTTCGCAGTTATTTTTAGGTAAAATTTACTATTCAAGAGATTCTGACTTCGCAATTGCTTTATATAGATTAAAAATCAAATCAAAATCTTCATTACACTCGCGGTATTACGCCGTAGCGTGTAACGAGTGGCGGGGCACATCTCCGCGGCTTAGCGCCTGGGCTACACAGCTCCGAAGAAACGTCGCAACGGTGGCGAGCCGTTGGCGACACTGAGCCGATTTGACCGGCCCTGGATTCGAACCCCGCGCCGATAGCGTGGAGCTTAGCGCGCACGCTTATCACGCTATCAGCGCGGGAGGTCTGGGGTTCAAATCCCGGGCCGGTAAAATAGGCACAGTGTCGCCAACGGCTCGCCACTGCTGCGACGTTTCTTCGGAGCTGTGTAGCCCAGACGCTAAGCAGCGGAGATGGGCCCCGCCACTCGTTACACGCTACGGCGTAATACCGCGACTATAATGAAGATTTTATATAGATTAGTTGGATGCAATTTACCATCTAAGCTTGATAACCTTTGTATGCTTTACTATAATCATATTTTTGCTTGTAGATGATTATGAATCCAGCATAGCGGCTGTTTCTTACAAGCATCGCTGAAGAAATGTCCAATCTACCAAGGATTTCTTGTTTGAAACTGCAAGTCAAAATTCTTAAACTGGTGACTGAAAAGCTTAAAGAGCTAGACCTCTATAAATCACCTCTTCGGTTACCACTTGTCAGCGATCTAGTATACCTTTTCGGATACCAGATTTTTAAGACAAATTAAAATAATCACCTAAAGTCAACGTGTTAATGATGTACCCACTTACGCTGCATGACATTACTTTCTGCTGAATGCATGTTTGTTATTTTCAGTAGGTGTCATTCGACTATATGGTCAAAATATATATGCAATACTGATATGAGACTTCTTTTTTCCTTAAATGCATTCGGGAGTATGAGTAAGCTTACAGGTTGCCTCCCTGGCTACGGACGTGAACCCGACACGCAAAAGCCGTCACTATCTTTTAGAAATTGACTGGAAAACGTTATGCAAATAGACCTGAAGATTGCTAAAAGTTGAATCAATGATAGTTTTAACTAGATAATTATCTAAGAAGTCACTGTTGCAATAGCTATTAGCTAATCAAAAAATTTCCGCCAACTTTCGTAAAACAAAACTTTGCTATGCGTAGTAATATCAAATCTTCATTATACTCGTGGTATTACGCCAAAGCGTGTAACAAGTGACGGGGCTCATCTCCGCGGCTTCCAGCGCCTGGACATTACAGCTTTGAAGAAACAGCGCGGTGGCGAGCCATTGGCGACACCGTGCCGATTTGACGGGCTTGGGATTTGAACCCCAAACCTCCTGCACCGACAGCGTGCATTTAACAACTGAGCCAACCGTCCGGTTTGCGAAGTAATATTTTGAGCTAATTTAAACGACACCCCCGCATGCACGCTAGGCGTTCATAAAAATCTACGCAATGTGTAAACGAGGCTTTTGCTCGACTTACTGAGTTCGCGTGGGGAGTGGTAGGCCTAGGCCTACTAGGATTTTCTGTTGTTTCCAATATAGGCCTATTGTCAGCTGAAAGCAATGTCTATCCGAGTGGATAAAGGGTCTTTCCATAATCTGGACTCTGAAGAGATATACTTAGGTTCGATTGGGTGTCTAGTAGACTGGGCCAAATATAGGGCTAAAACAATTTTTTTGCTAGAACCTTTGAACTTTCCAGAAAGTTGTAGGTGGCCAAGCGAAACCAAAATATGAATTTTTTTTCAAAATTAATAACATTTTACGGTCGGATTGCGCGTTTCCACAGCAACCGAAATCAAATTTGTATTACATCGACATAACTCGAAAACCGCTGTTGCTACTATGCTAAATTTTACATCAAAATGTTCAGAAGCGACATGTTTATATCTGCTTTAACAGGAACTTTCCTTCTGTTTTGCTTATAAAAAAGTTATATGCAAAAAAACGAAAAATTGCGCTTTTATTTTGCGTATAGACTGTGAGTGTAAAGCAACGTCCTTTCTAGCCTACTTAAAAGGGAAGTCATGGCGACTTCTCGCTGCCGGGTCGGGAGCCATAACAGCCTCCATTACCTACAGGTGAAAACACCTCCAGCACGTTCCAAAGAGCGGTACAGCGCTGTTTCAGGCTATTAGCCACTCATCAGCTGCCTTCCGAAAAAGATACATTTGTCCTTTCGAACAACTGATTTTGAAAAACAGTGGTGATTCTTCCGGATAAATATCCTTTAAGAGAATTTTAACCTTTGTGGGACGTGGACAGTTACGTCACACTACAGTTAAATTTCTGTGAGGCAAGGGTAAAAATAAAAAGTTACAAAGCAATGTCCTTCCTGGCTTTTGTTTTGAATTATAATTTCTTGGCAGTACAGCAGCAGTAGCCTTGTTAACGGATTTCACGTGAGTTTTGCCTAATATAAAGAGCATTTCCTTGCTTTGACATTTATACCATGCAATTCATTAGAAAGTACACAGTCCGCTCTGCTACAAGCTTTAACATGCATTGCGAAGTAGCCTATAATTCAATTTCTATAGCAGTTTTCTGCAGCTAATGGTTTGCGGAGACGTTTTCCATTGAGGTTGCATTTGCTTTACCCAAATTCAACAATAACCCCCTCATTATACGGTGTACCCAAACTCCACAAACCTGGGGTATCTATTCATGGGTACACATCCAAGGGGGATGGGGGGGATGTTTGCACCCAAGTATCTATAACACCAATACTCTACTGCTGCGGATCCTATCATTACAAATGTGCTCGCTAACTATTTCAGTTTCTTAGTGACCTTAGGCAGCACCCTGCTAACTCCACTGACTTTTTCAACTTTCGAACTACATTAGCCAACTACATCATTTGATTTCAAAAGTCTTTTGAACAATAATACCTCATTCACATTTACCATACACCCTATATTAATCGGCATCTTCAAAGACTGTTGAAATGAACGGAATGGTCTCAACAGAAACCGACTAAAAGTTTTTAACCTGGTCTATCCAAAATATTGTTTTCCATTTTGACAACAACTTCTGTTAAACTACTCAACGGAGTGACAATGGGCTCTCCAATTGGATGTTAGATGGGTCACGTTATCATGAACTACGCCATTGACAAAGCCCTCAAAATCACCCCCTAGAACAGGGTTCGGCGACTCATGGCCAGCTAGCGAATTTTATCCGGCCCGCGGTCTCTTCCCGCTCATACGTATGAAGTATTTGTAGATTTTAAGACATGGAAGAGATGGTTGCAGGCCGAATTCTTTCCAACTTGCCAGACGTTGACGTAGCCTTTCTTACCCAAAAGCTGGCTTGTAAACCGTAAATGTACGCTTTTGGAGTTCGATTTCCAAAAAGTAATCTTATAGAGGTTTGTTGTAATTTTCGCGATGACCAGCTGATAGTGCTGGCTTAGAAAAGAACGTGCGGCCCGCCATGACCATTGTTTGTTTTTGAGCCGGGGATACAGAAAGGTTGTCGTCGTCGACTACTGCCCTAGAGCTAGATCACCGACCTAGTTTCTTTTACCAACACATGGATGACTGCTTTGCCACCTTCACAGAACCGACCTCTGTCGATGTCTTCCTCAATAACCTGAATAGCATACACAGACAAATCCAATTCACGAAATAAATAGAATTAAACAACTCTCTAGCCTTTCTTGACGTTTCTGTTGAAAAATCTCACTCCGCAATTAAAACAAGTTGGCAACCTACCATAAACCTACCTACACCAAACTTCTTAAATATTCTAGTTTCTTTCCCATTCGCCAGAAACACAATCTAGTCAACAACCTCCTTCAACTCTTTTTTGTGATCTGGATTTCATAGATACAAATCCATACTGAATTGCAATCAATCAAAACAACCCTTGTGAGAAATATCCTTCTAGTTTTATAAACAGGTGCATTACACAGTTTTTGATCAAAAATTTTTTCCAAAGTATAATAACTCAAACGCAATTTTGTAACTACATCACCTTTAAACTACCATATCTCGGCAATATTTCACACCAATCGAAAAAGAAATGCAGCAATTCATCAACAAGCATCGATTCCCGCCTCCAAACTGCGTTTCTTCCACTCAACAAACAAACTTAACCAATATTTTTATATCAAAGTTACCCTAAGACACTTAAAAGAAAGCAACCTTGTATACCGTCTTAATTGTTCCTGCGGGTCCCTCTATTATGGTCAAATCTTTCAAAACCTATCAAACCTGTCTATCTGTTAATCATAAACAGTCAATAACAATAATAATGAATCATAGAAATTTTGGGCATAACCTATATGCCTAATCCTAAGACTGAAACAAAAGTAAGGAAAGATCATAATTAGTTAAAAATATAGTATTATTAGAGTTGCTTAAATTAGCGTTCTAATGCTTATTTAATCTTACTACTAATCTTCTACAAGTGAAAAGTGGAATATTATTGTGCTTTCTCCTTATGTATATGTGTATGCATACATAAAATTAAAACTGCGTGAAAAACACTTAGGGTCTTCCTGTAGACCAAAAATACAGCTATTTAGGTAAGCCTACAACTACTTCAAGTAAAAAATTGAACAAACTTGTCTATTAAGGCAGATATAAATGCCATCATTTTGACCGGCACCAGTGACTTTTGATTCAATACACTGGTCGTCGTCGTTTGGCGGGGCATCTCTTACAAGACAGATGAAAGGACCAAGGCCGAGGGTTTATCCTTTTACCACCCTGGCCACCAAACTGCTTGGGTCAGATGCTGACTGTAAGGGACTTCAGCCAGCATCTTGTTTCGTCATCCAAAACCATTAGGCCAAACATACCTCGGGGTGCTCGATGTATGGGACACTGTGAGATGATGTGATCTGCGGTTTGTTCACTGGCACCACACTCACAATTCGCTAGAGGAGCGAGACCCCATTTGTACATGGACGAACAGAAACGTCCAACACCAGAACGCAGACGGTTGAGCTTGACCCAGGCTGCCCTGGGCAGACCCATACCCAAGGGTCTGGAGCTAGCCTTGGGAATGAAAGCGTGGAGTGACAATGCGTTGGCAGAGTACTCCATGTCCCATTTCGTGTTCGTCCACTGGGCTGCACGGACGTCCATCTCAGAAAGACTGTCTAGTAATTTCCGAGCAGCAGGTACAAATGAGCGTCTAGATTTCAATCTCTCCCTACATACGTCCTGTGACTCATGAAACTGGCCATGTAAAATGTGGTCAGGGTCCAGGGAGCTGCGGTTGGCTAGGGAGAGTGTCGCTCCTTGGCGGCGAAGCTCAGCTGGCTGGATGCCTGAAAGAACCGGAAGGTAGACCGATGGAGTGGGACGCAGGCACCCAGTGACAATGCGCAAGGCGTCATTTATTACACTGTCGATAAGCCGTATGTGCACGCTGCGGCACCAGACTGGTGCGCAGTACTCGGCAGTCGAGTAGACCAGAGACAGGGCAGCTGTGCGTAATGTCTCAGCGCTAGCACCCCAACCTGTTCCGGCAAGTCGCCTCAACAGTGAGACGCGAGCACTTAACTTCTTGCGCAATGCTTCCAGGTGAGGACGATATGTGAGCGATCTGTCCAGTTTGACCCCAAGATAAGTGGGAACTGGACAGAAAGGTAAGGTCTTACCGATGTTACAGACCTTAAGCTCACGCTTAGCCTCTCGATTGTGGAGGTGAAAGGCCGCCGTCACCGTTTTAGTGTGGCTAAGCTTCAATCGCCAGGTCTGGAGATATTCCGAGAGTGTAGTCATGTCCTGGCTTAGAGTCCTTTCCAACTCCTTCCATTCTCCAGATGTATGAAGTATCGCCAGGTCGTCGGCATAGGCGAACTTCTCGGAGGTTATGGAGGGGATATCATATGTATAGATGTTGAAAAGGAGGGGGGCCAGGACCGATCCCTGGGGGACGCCATTTCTCAGGCGTCGTAACCTGCTAGACTTGCTGTCGCCAGTTGTAAGGGTGAAGCTTCTGTTGCGGATCAGCTCCATAATCATACGAACCATGTGCTTGTCCGGCAGAAGCCGCAACAGCTTGCAGGTGAGGCCACGGTGCCAGACAGTGTCATAGGCAGCTGTCAGGTCGATAAAGACGGCACCGGCCTTCTTTTTCGCTTCGAATGCATTCTCAATGCTTTGCGTGAGCAAAGTGACTTGATCCACGGTGGATCTTCCGCGTCGAAAACCCGCCTGTTCCCGTGGGAGCAGAGGGTCAATAAGAGGTTCGACGCGGGCGTAGATAAGTCGCTCGAGAATCTTGTAGGGAACACAGAGCAAGGAGATCGGACGATAGCTCTTTGGGTCCTCTACAGGTTTCGAAGGCTTTGGGACCGCTACTACTAGCGCTCTTCTCCAGATCTTAGGAATTTTGAGGTGGTGCAGGCAGGAAGATAGGAAGCCACGTAGCCAAGATTTTAAGCTGGCTCCAGCATGGATTATCAGCTCCGGACAGATGGAATCAGGTCCAGGAGCTTTGCCTGGTTTTAAATGTTGGAGGGCAGCAGCGAACTCCCGATGGGAAAAACTTCCAGAGACATTCGCAGGATGTAATGGATCAGCCCTCCAAAGGTCAGACTCTTCCTGTAAAACGAGCCGAGATGAGCGTCGATTCACACCTTCGTATTTCCCGTTTTTAACCAGCTGAGAAGCAATAGCATCAGCTGAAACGGGACATTGACGAGGGGATTGTCGTGACCTACCAGTCAAGTTGTTTATAGTATTCCATGCCAGCCGGCTGGAGTGCAAAAAGTCAATGTTGCGGACCGTCTTTGACCAGCGATTTCTCCGCTTCCCGTCGAGCCTTGTGAGTAGGGCTGTGGCAGCCCTATCCGAATCAGGGCCCCCAGGTGACTGCAGGAAATGCTGATAGAGGTCTTCACACTCCGCATCCCAGCAAGGTATGTGGTTTGATCGTCGACCACGAGGGATGTTGCGTTCACCAACACACACACACGTTGTATCGGCTATTGGCAAGAACACTGATCCTATCTGACATAAGTTCAGCGGATGTCAACTGCTAACCACTCAGCAATAAGTTAATTTTGAATCAATCTATTGCTAGGCCAACAAAGTAGTAGGCGATTCAGTTAGCAAGCATACGATACGACACGTTACACTACGTTAAAACACCTTACTCACTTCACTGAAAAACAAGAAAACAAAACCGAAAAAATAATAGGCTTAGGCCTACCAGCAATAAAGCAGACAAACTGTCTTAATTACAGGCTCCTCAGTCCTCATAATTTCAAATTCAACATACACACACTAACCTTAACCTACACCTACCTCGGCAATCAATTACTAAGCACAAACACTCTAACTTAGCTTTAACAAACAATAAACAAAGGAAATATCTGCTCCAAATTCTGTCACATGGCCTCGAAAACTCCATAATTTACAGAACAAAGAAAAAAGCTAATTACGTCATGCAGGGTTGCCAAATTAGTACGATAATAGCAAAAGCGGATTTAAACAATTCCGCATTACACAAAGTGTAGCGCTAACACAGCCGGCCCAATGCGAGTTAACACCATAAGCAAGTTACGAGCATTTAAAAATGGAAAGCGCTACTAAAAGAGCAACACAGTAAGCAAAGACAAGTGACAAACACAAGTACCATCAATCAACTATTTTCTCTGGCAACATGATCTCAAAGGGCAGGTTAACAATCGTCAAATTATCAGAATAAGATTACACATTACACAAAAATACAGCACATGAACATGAAAATTCAATGCAATTTAAAAAGAAATCATATCCCAAGGTTCATGATAAATAGATAAATTCAGGGCATGACACGATCGTAAGTTACACTTTAATATGCCATACATTAGCTTCATAGTGAATAGCAGTAGCACAATTACTTCAAGTTTAAAAATAAAGTCAGTATAAGTTAGACCTACAAGAAAAACCTGATGAATTACCATACGCAATCGCGTTAACATAGATCATCGATCCCACAGAATAAAGGAGGTAAACATGAATTAGCACGCAGTTACAAAAAACTTGAAACATTCATCGATATCAAAGGTAAGATGAGACTATTATGCCGTCTATAACAGTACATACTCGCATGCCATATACGACGAACCACAAACGATAAGCAATACACTGATGATAGTCTTACGCAAGCTAAAAAATATATAAGCTTACAGTTTACACGAAATCGTGAACGAAAAAGAAAGAAATCGTGCAGAAAAGATGCCAATACTCAGCTGAGTACAATACATAAAAAATTAATCAAAGCTCACACATTTAGGAGACACTCAGTAAATCAACAGATTCGTCAAGATCACCTTCGAGTAAACACAACTTCCTCACGTCGCGATCATATGTTTTCCCGCTGGCATCGCGAACAGACACTCTACGTACTTGTCCAAATTTGTCCGGAAAAACATCAACCACAATGGCCTTTTCATATGACCAACGCAGCATAGCATCACCTCCATGCACTAAAACAAAATCACCAATTTTGAAATTACGTTGCGGCAGCAGCCACTTTATTCGTTTCTGTAATAAAGTCAAATATTCCATTGACCACCGTTTCCAAAACTCCTCGGCATAGAGCTGCGAAGCTCGCCACGACGAGCGCATACCATCGGAACGAATAAACACGTCGGGTGGTAACACAGGATCAAGGTAACCAGTAAGGATGCTAAGGGGACTCAGAGCACGGGGGTCACTGGGGTCGGAGCTCACCTTTGTAATTGGTCGACTATTTAAAATCAGTTGCACTTCTCTGAAAAGTGTTTCAAGCCCTTTATCAGTCAATGTTCGCAGCCTTTCGTCTTCCATAAGTGAAACCATCGTCTTACGCACAAGTCGTATCATGGATTCCCAGATGCCACCCTGGTGAGAAGCTAAAGGCGGGTTAAACTTCCAGTTTACGCCACGACAAGCCATGGATGCAGTTATTTGATTATTGTTCAAACGAGTCAGACCACGTCGCAACTCAGCATAGGCACCAACAAAATTACTGCCATTATCTGAAAACATAACACGAGTCGCTTCACCAGTGAGCGCTAGAAAGCGCCTGTAAGCCATCAAAAAGGCTTCAGTCGTCAAGTCTTCAGCGACCTCCAAATGGATCGCACGAGTAGCAAGGCAGGTGAAAATACACCCATATCTCTTAAGTTCGTTTCTACCTTGCTTGATCAACACGGGACCAAAGTAGTCAACCGCAGTATTGGTATAAGGTCGGTTTCCCGCTTCCACTCTAGCCATGGGTAGAGGAGCCATCAACTGAGCGGCGGGATTAGCATGCGGTTGCGGCAAGTCATGCAGAGAGATCGAATGTAATGCTTCACAGTTCGTTTGCCCCCCATAACATGGTAAGTTTTCATTAATTCATTCGCAACATAATTGTTCGCAAAATGCCCACACTTACGATGTGTCTCAAGTACAATAAGACCAGTCAAATGATGACGTCTCGGTAGCACCACAGGGTGCTTGACATTGTGGGGCAATTCCGAGCGTTGCAAGCGCCCGCCAACTCTGACAACGCCATCATTATCAACAAATGGACAGTAAGCTAGCAGTGGTCGAAAGTTGTTTCCCCTTTTATCACGCTTATCGGGTTCAGCAGGAGCAGTCTTTCCAACAATTATGTTCAAGACACCAGCTAATTCCGCTCTTTGAGCAATGCGAATCAAGTTTGTAAGAGCTATTTCATATTCACTAGCAGTTATAGGACCAGCATCTACAGTCACAGCCCTCTCAGGACTAATGCGATTAAACAAAATTTGTCTCACACGTAGCCACCTTGCGGTAGCTCGAACAAGGCGAGGTAAAGAACTGTAATGTGCAATAAGCCGGTCAGATAAAACATCACTTTCTATCGTGTTCGAAGCAGATTGAGCGCTCGCGTCCGCGCAAGCATTAATGAACACATCACTGTTACAAAGGCAATCATTATCGACATCAACAGCAGGAACAGGCGAAGGCCAGTTCTCTTCACTCTCCAATAAAAATTTAGGACCAGTGAGCCATTCTTCAGATCGCTCGACCCGGCACGGACTGACTCCACGCGAGTACGGATCTGCAGGATTCCGCTTCGTATCCACCCATCGCCACTGGTTACATTTGGTTATACGTAAAATCCGTTTTACGCGATTAGCTTCAAACACGGGCAATCTTTTCGCAGGGTTTTTCAAATAACCTAAGACAGTTTGTGAATCAGACCAGAACACCACAGAATCAAATTTACAATTGAGTTCTCTAGACACACACATCAAAAACTTCGCTGCTTCATCGGCAGCGTGCAACTCGGCTCTCGGAGTAGTTGTACATTCGGCAGGTAATAACTTGGATTTACCCACTACAAAGGATATCACAGTGTCATCTTTGCTACGCGTCAGGAGGTATATTACGTAGCCATAAGCAACTTTGCTCGCGTCACAAAAACAATGCAAGTGTGTTGTTTCAGCTTCACTATATCCAGACAGGCAGCGTGGCAACGTTATTCCGTCCAGATTGCTTAAAGAACTTTCCCACCTGGACCAACGTGCCTTTTCTTCGTGCGGCAAATTTACATCATCCCAATCAAGATTTAATTTTGAAAGATTACGTAGAATCAACTTTGCCGGTAAAAGAAATGGAGCGACAATTCCTAGCGGATCATACCATCGGCTGAGATACGACAGCAATCCGCGACGCGACAAAGCATGATCACTGTTAGCAGAAGTCACACGAAACAAATCAGAACTTGGAATCCATAGAATGCCGAGCGTCTTTTGTACAGCAGTATCAAATTGCAAATCAAGCCCGTTCACATGCGGCAACACGCGTTCATGAGATAAGTCTTTCAGAATTTCAGGATAATTACTACAAAATTTCATCAGCGTAAAACCCCCACAACTCAACAACAGATTCAGCTCTTTAATTAATATTTCAGCAGCTTCAGAAGTTTCACAACTTTTCAACAAATCGTCTACATAAAAATTCTGTCTTACAGTTTTTACAGCATCATCAGAAAAACACGATTGATTGTCTTCAGCAGTTCGCAACAAAGCAAAACCAGCAACACTAGGTGAGGAAGTTAAACCAAATGCGTGCACCGTCATCTCGTAAGTTTTTATGGGTTTATCAGGATCCCCGTCTGTCCAATACAAAAACCTTAAGGCGCATCTGTCTGAAGGACGAACACGTACCTGGTAAAACATACTATTTATGTCGGCCACAAATGCGAATTCATGTAGACGAAATCGCAAGAGAACACCAAACAAGCTGTTTGTGTTGTTGGGTCCCTGAAGCAGTTTCTCATTTAGCGTTGTACCCTCGAAACGACTGGAAGCATCGAACACAATGCGGAATTTATCGGTTTTGGTATGATGATGCGGAATGTACCATACCTTGCCGTCTTGAGCAGTTTGTTCATTAGAGTTCAGCTCAACTGCATGTCCTAATTCAATCATCTCATTTATCTTGCTATTGTACTTCGCAAGAGTATCTGGATCTGACTTTAATCTCCTTCCCAAACTATTTAATCGTGACACTGCCACGACACGATTATCAGGCAGCTCAGGATTATCAGCAACCCAAGGCAATGCAATTTGATAATTTCCTTCTGCCAAAATGCAGGAGTCATTCATGATTTTCATAGCACGGTCATCATTAATAGATGGAGCGCGCACATCAGGATCATCGCTCTCATCAACTTCCCTGACACTACCACATGTAGGACATTGTTCTTCTTTCAACGAATAATGTTTCATGGTATCCAACAAGGCAAGATGCGGATCACCAACTTGGGTCACATGACATGGATGGCTAGACGCAGTGGGACATCGAACGTCACCATCTGTCCCATACAGAAACCAGCCAAGGACGGTTCGGCCGGCGCAAAGCTGATCCTCACCAGCTTCTCTCTTATCAATAATTTCATGCAACATCCTATAGTTCAGTCCAATCAACAAATCTACATTTTCACGATCAATTATGGGTATATCAACATCTGACAAATGCGGATAACGTTGAAAATCGTCTTCAGTAGGAATACTTGATCTTAAATCTGAAAGTTTATCCACAACATGCACATCTGAGAGAGTAAAACTTTGTGATTCTCTCAGCCCTTGTATTTCAAAGCTAGTCTCAAATGTATCACATACTCGAGTGTTGCCATCGGCCATACACAAACGACTACACACAGAAACACCATCTAAACCCAGCTCGTCATAGAGCTGTCTAGATATGAGATGTGTATCAGATCCACCATCAAGAAGCGCTAATACGTTACTGCAAGCACCAGTCTTGGGATTAGTAATGCACACAGGTAACACTTTAAGACGTGTTCTGGCACGCTTAATGGTCATAGTGTGAGCCGAAATAACGTTATCAGACTCAATCATAACAACAGCAGACGCGGTAGTAGCAGACTCACCGTTTTCTTTTATATCAGTCGAGTGGAGGCCATTGTCAGCCGGGACATCTGTGCGATGAAGTAAGGTGTGGTGGAGACCACTGCAGGTGGAGCAGCGCCGAGTACTCTTGCAGTCCTTACTTTGATGTCCAAGGGATAAGCAATTGTAGCATCGTTTTTCAGCCTTGGTCTGAGCAAAACGATCCGCTATTGATAACGACTGGAACTTTGAACATTTCCATAATGCATGCTCCATTGGCCCACCACACTCACAGAGCTTAGACTCTCGTGGCTTACGTGCAACATCATATTTGGCGGTATTTGTAGACAATTTTGAAGTGCCACTTTCACCCACCAGTGCTTGTGACCTGGCAGGCCTTATCCCAGCCCTTTTGTTTCCGGCGTTCCGAAAGTAATTCTTGTCAGCATATTGAGAACCTTCTAAGAGACGTCCAAAGGTTGAACTAGCTTCAGTCTTACATCGACCAACAAATGACAAAACTTCATCAAACGGAACACGCTCTAGTTGATATCCACGATCCACAGTAAACCGCACAAACCGTTTACGGAGCTCAGGAGGAAACCTCCAAAAGACAGCTTCAATGGTAGCAGTGGCATTCAAATCATCCTCGGCTCCAGCTGCTAGCATTCCTTGACGAATAGTCATCAAATCAACGTGAAAATCTTCTAACCCATCAGCTGTAGTGCGAACGACTGGGCCTTTGCGCAACCGCTGAAGAAGAGCATTCACCGTTCGCAAAGGGGAACCGAAGGCAGTCTTAAGCTCTAACAAGGCATCAGAAAGAGCAATTTTTGGAGATGGGTTCATCATATGGTTATTGACTATCCTATGAGCACGGCCTTTGGTGGCCAATGCAAGCAATTGCAAGGCATGACCTGGGTCTGATTGCGCATAGACTCCAAGTATTCTATCCTCAACTCGTCGGATAAATTGATGGTAAGTGTGCGGATCACCATCATACCTGTCTTCCATCGGAAGAGCAGGAGTTTCTCGGCATCTGACAAGCACTTTAGAGAGCTCATCCACAGTTAATCCGACCTCATTTGCTTTATGAGAGTTAGAGTGCACTGATATACCATCATCAACCACTGCAGTGGCCGGCCCATACATAACTGGGGATTCAGAAGATGTGACAAATGGCACTTTATGAGTTGAAGCCATCTGTTCCCTTTTGCACTCTACCGTCGCACTTGGAGGATTGGAGCAAGCAGCTAGATCAGCATGGTGTTTCACATCCACCATACCAACATCCTGAGATTTAAACACAACTCCAGCACTAGGTGCTATCTTAACAGAATCATGTTCCACACTTGAGGTATCATCATTCATTACCTTGACCTCGATTTCCGCCTCAGCAAGATCACATCTAGCTTTTAATTTGCGACGTTGTGCTTCCAAGTTGAGCTCTTCGGTCAAGGCTTCTAAATTTAACTTCGCTTTGGCTAGCTTCATAAGACTTCGCTTACGTTCTCTTTCACTAAATCCAGAACGCGTGGCTGAGGTTTGAGTGGTGGTGGTACTACTTCTACGAGAAGCAAGTTCTGGGTTCAAATTATCGTTTGGAGCATTAGATGTTCCAACACTAGCACTGAAATGAAATTGAGATGTTGCAGGGACATCATCACGGATTGTTGGTGGTAATTGCTTTTGGGTTTCCACATCAGTCAACTGCAGCAGTCTAATTTCAAACTCTCCATGGCTTACACGCAAAGCAGCAATCTCACTCTCTAATGCACTGCGCTGTTGAGCAGTAACCTTTTTCAATTGACTTTCTAGAATAGCCCGCAAATCATTAAATGCTTCAGTGATTTGATCTTTTAAGAATGAAAGAGCTACCATACTTCCTTGCTGAATTGCACGTTCAGCTAACTCTAACAGTGTATTCAATGATTGTCGTTTCACATCTACATGTAAATCTGGTGCAGCTACATCAGCAACATTTGGACCTACTTCAATTTCAGCAGCAGCAACATTAGGTTCAGCAACATCAATCTCAGCTTCAACAACAGCAGCAGCAAGAGGGTCAAATTTAACACTCATTTCAAACTTATTCACAATATTCAGATGAACATCAAACAATATTAAGGTGTTTTAAAATGTTGCGTTCACCAACACACACACACGTTGTATCGGCTATTGGCAAGAACACTGATCCTATCTGACATAAGTTCAGCGGATGTCAACTGCTAACCACTCAGCAATAAGTTAATTTTGAATCAATCTATTGCTAGGCCAACAAAGTAGTAGGCGATTCAGTTAGCAAGCATACGATACGACACGTTACACTACGTTAAAACACCTTACTCACTTCACTGAAAAACAAGAAAACAAAACCGAAAAAATAATAGGCTTAGGCCTACCAGCAATAAAGCAGACAAACTGTCTTAATTACAGGCTCCTCAGTCCTCATAATTTCAAATTCAACATACACACACTAACCTTAACCTACACCTACCTCGGCAATCAATTACTAAGCACAAACACTCTAACTTAGCTTTAACAAACAATAAACAAAGGAAATATCTGCTCCAAATTCTGTCACATGGCCTCGAAAACTCCATAATTTACAGAACAAAGAAAAAAGCTAATTACGTCATGCAGGGTTGCCAAATTAGTACGATAATAGCAAAAGCGGATTTAAACAATTCCGCATTACACAAAGTGTAGCGCTAACAAGGGATGCATTTCTTCGCCGCAGTGCTTATTACCTTGCAAAAGCACTGGTAAACCTGATCGATGTTTTGAGATTCAGGTGGCGGTATACTCTTGGCCAGTTTGTTGGTTAGGTTAGAATAGTGGTCCCAGTTGGCCTTGCGGAAGTTCCATCGCTTTACAGGCTTGCTCGGTTTGGGATGAGCAAGTTTGGGTGGACTTATAAGCGAGGGTCGGTGCTGTGACCTTGGGAACTTTCCTAAGATACGTCTGTCAGGTAAGCGACTGTCCAAATCGACACTGGCAAATGCAAGATCTGGGTTGGTGTCTGTTTTCCAGCGGCCAGAGTGGAAACTGGCGGCCTCCTTGGGGCTATATAGCAGGGTGAAGTTGTTGGCACTGGCCCAGCCAGCCAGGCATTCACCATCTGGGTTGTTATTATTATAGCCCCAGTCAACATGGTGGCAGTTGAAGTCGCCAGCATAGAGGCAGGGATGAGGGAATGCTGGAAGATCAGATGCTTGCATCCGTGTTGGAGGGGGTTTGTAGAAGTTGACTATTTTATAGTTATCAACATCCACGCACACCCACTCGATCTCCGATGTTGGTGGGGACTGGTCGATTAGGATCCACTTCAGACGCTCATGGACAAACGTAGCAAGACCATGCTTCCTGCTCAAGGAAAACCCAGCTAGATGGTAGCTCGGAAGATCTAACCTTTCTACCGAGGTGCAATGGGTTTCCTGTAAGAGGATGACGAGTGCCTCACACTGTAACGCAAGATGATGCAACACGCTCATCTTGCTTGCAGTGAGGCCTTCGATGTTCAGTTGGAGAATGCTGGGCCTTTGGAACTTGTTGACGGTGCGCCGAAGATGCGCATCGCCCCGTCCTGAAAAGGACGTTTGCCGCTGCCCAGCTTGAACATCGTTAGGTGTCTCGCCGTTAAGGCAGATTCGGTTTCTGTCAGCCAGATTAAATAGCGTAGACAGAGTAACGCTCCGGGCTACGGGAAAGCATCTGCCATCCGGAGCGGTCAACACACATTTTTGTGCCAGGAAAGTTTCAATGGTTATAGGGTATTTTGATGTTGCTGAATCCGAAAATGGCGTTGGTTTTTCCGAATTGGCTCTAGTTTTTGAGATATTCCATACTTTTGTTTCAAAAAAGTGCTAAAACATATGCAAATTTTAGTATTGGCATTCTCTTTATGCTACAGCTTTGATAAGGCTGTATCCGTATTCTCAAGCATATTCACAGAGTATTCTTTCATTGTTGATGCTATACCATGAAAGACAGCAACCGTTATCGCAAAAAGTCTTTTGTATGTAAACCATGTTTAATATGAAAAGCAAGCAAAAAATCAGAAAAATAGGCAATGTTAGCAATACACAGATTTTTGTAATACAAAAACCGGTTGAGTCAAAGCACAAACACTACTTTCAAAGATTCCAACTCTCATGGAATCTCTAGGAAGCCATTCTTTTTTCACCCAATGATCATCACGCGCTCGGCTGTCCCACAGGCAGATAAAACATGGATATTTTGTAAAGCCGCTTTGCTGACCAAGCAAAAAATTCACCATTTTCAAGTCTACACAGATTAACCATTGGTGAGAGTCATAATCCAGTTTCTGTAATACCGTTTTAATGTTGCTGTAGGCTTCCATTAGTTTTGTTGAATGGCCAATTGGGAGAGATGCATACCTGTTACCGTTATGTAGTAATACACATTTTAAGCTTCTCTTTGAACTGTCTATGAATAAGCGCCACTCTGGAGCTCTATATTGTGGCACTCCCATTTTTAGTAGAAGCCCTTCAATGTCTTTGCAGTAAACAAGTTCGTCTTGCTCGCTAAAATACGGAAGTAATTCTTTTTCTCTTGTTCGGTAGAATGTTATCGAAGCTCCTGTTCTAAGGCAGTTTTTGTCTTTGAGTCGGGATGCAAGAATTTCTGCTGCTTCTTTGGATAAGTTGAGATCCCTGACAAGATCACTCACCTCTTCCTGCTTGAATTGTTCCGGAACTGATGAACTACTTTCAAACACACTTCCAACGCTGTCACTTGCAGAGCTTTCTACCTCTTCATGAAACTCATCACATCCCATGGATATGTAAGGTAAATATCTAAATTCAGGCACAGGTACTTCCTCACAGTGAGGCACAGGTAGCCGAGCAGATTCTAAATCGGGGTAGTTCCAAGAATTTTTCTTGTGACGATTAAATCCTTTTAGGTCCACCAAACAGAAGTAGCAGTCATCGAAATGGTTTTTTGGTTCCCTCCAAACCATCGGTACACCAAATCTGAGACTTGCAAGCGTACCATTAGTCCACTTTCTCAAGTTTTCTACACTAGCTGTGCAGACAATATGAGGTGCCCATGGCTTATCTTGGTCACCAAGCTTCATTTTAAAATACGCAAGATACTGTTTCCTCACAAAATCAGTGATAGCTTTCCTTTGTTTTTTGAATGTATATTGCCCACAGATGTAACAAAACTTGTCAGGATCATGACAACAGCTTCTTCGTGATGAACTCATATCTCTTGAACACAGCTAAATCAATATGTAGAATTCAATATTCAAAGTACATATAAATCTGTGATAAAGAATGAATACTGTACTAAACTGCGACAGGTTGTCACTATCAGTTTAGTTGTAGGGAAAAACATGCCTATCAGTGGCTAATCTAAGCATATGGCCAAACCTTCACTAATATACCCAATTCTTACTTAAATTGCAAAACCCTCGATAATTTTCAAACTTTAGGTACGTGAGTATGAGTTCAAACTAGACTGATAATATTCCTTTCTCTGGCTATAGAGCTATTAAACTTTGAACTACTAGTTTACAAAAATATAGCTACAAAACGAGATACTGACATGATCTGCCATGACATGATAGCTGAAGGGAGTGCAGACGTACATGCGGTGAGCATCACAATGAAACTGCAGCTTATCAGAATAAGCCTACTGTTGCACTCCTATCACTTGGTTTACTGTCTGATGGTGTACAGTTTTCCGCAAGGTGATCACTTCTAAAGCTAAAGATACCACACAACAACATTCACACAGCGAAATAACGCGTTCTATGGAAAATGGAGTCTGAAGTAATAAATCGCGAAAGAGTGTTTTCATTAACTTATTATACGGAAGTAATCGAATGCTACATCAAAAATTAGACATATTACATTACCTGATATAGAGACTAAGGAATGCATACTACCTAAGAGACATTTCCAGTATGCATGTTATTGATATTTGTGTTCACATTTAGCAGATACAAAAGTTAACTATTTTTCCTTTGTCAAAAACGAAAAGTATCGACATCTCAAAAACTAGAGCCAATTCACAGAAACGGATGTCATTTTCGGACTCAGCGGCCCAAAATTACCCTAAAACCGTTAAAATATCTATCGCACTCGAAAAAAAAATGTTTTTTGTTGGCCAGTGATATCATTTTGGGAAAAAAATCGGCTTTGGTTGCCATAGAAACGCTCTGTCCGACCGTAAGGCATCATTATTTTTAAAAAATTTTTTCACATTTTGGTTTCTTGTAGTCAACTACAACTTTCTGGAAAGTTCAAGGAATATTAAAAAACTTTGTCCAATTTGGCCCAGTCTAGTGTCTAGTGAACAAACCCAAGACGCAAAAAAAAGAGTATTTACTGGTTTACCAGTTTGACTTTTTGAATTAAAGTTGGAAAGAGAACTGGCAATAACATGCACCGTTGGAAAATGTACTTAGCGGAATTTTCCCCAAACATTTTGTGGTAAACAAGGAGCAGCTTAACTCCAAGCAAAGGTTCCATCGCTGTTTCCTGGCCCAGGTCGGGGTAACTCGGCAAATAAATAAATTTAAGCAAAACTTAACCAAATTATTATCTATAGGCCATTTGTGTGCATCCCCACAAAAACTGAAACGCGGAATGTCGCAGCTATGTCAAGCAATAAATGTAGGAGATAGCCGCTTTGTTATTTTAGTCATAATTGTTTGTAGAATGTAGATTCTTTGACTACTGTTGCGTCATAGTTTAAACTTTGTTTTTGCCTCAGAGACTCAATTAATTTACTTTATTTGAGCGTAATATCAGCCAGTACTTAGCCCAGCGAAGCTGCTACTTTGATTAAGTGTTTTAGTATTTTTCAGTGCTTCAATTAGATAGAAAAGGGATGCAGACGAGCGAGAGGCAATGCAGTTAGGAGTGTTTATTTCAGTGATGTTTCTATGTTTAGTTAGATCAGTTGGGATTCTTAGTTTCAGCAGCGTCAGAGCCACGTTCTACTGTTATCGGAGTATGAGAGTTAGATAACCGCGGGGGCTAGATTAGGGTGGTTTTTTTATGTGTTCTATATCTTGTTCACAGGACGCCTACCTGCTAGCTCGTGTCATTAATATCAGTCAAGTTTAATAGTTAGGGTTTAGGAAACCAAGTTCTGTCAGTGATTTCAATTGTTAATATATGCGTTAATTTCCAACTATTAGTGGTTGATTGATCACGTCGGCAGAGAAGCAGAATATTCAGATAGGATCACCGAAGCTCGGGCGTGATAGCAGATTCGTCATTCCCGCAGACTTCGACTTTCAATACGAGCTAATTTATCGGCAAGAAAACTTTCAATACGAGCTATTTCATCGGCAAGAAAACTTTCAATACGAGCTAATTCATCGGCAAGTAAACTTTCAATACGAGCCAATTCAACGGCAAGAAAACTTTCAATACGAGCTAATTTATCGGCAAGAAAACTTTCAATACGAGCTAATTCATCGGCAAGAAAACTTTCAATACGAGCTAATTCATCGGCAAGTAAACTTTCAATACGAGCTAACTGTTGCTAGTTTTTATTGCGGGGATTCTGATTATCGATCACGTATAGTAGTTTGAAAATGGATTCTGCGAGCGTACTGATTTCTGGCTTATCAGCTACCATCATATCAAATAGTCGAGCGACGACTGGCACTGAGGATAGGAAATTGACTCAAGGTGAAGTGAGAACTTCCCGCAACAGTGATCTTGAGGCACAAGACACCCAGCATAGGTGAAGTGAGAGCTCGAGTCACCCTGTCCAGGATTCCGCCTACGAAGCAGAAGAAGCGGCAATCACAAGCCATGAATGTCCTGGGGTACAGGGCAATGGGGAGGGTTGCAGCCAGATTCGTGAGGACCTTGTGGATCCGCTGGAGAATATACAGTTATCCTGGGTAGACAAACCAAAGCCAGATCAATTTAAGAATCACAGATCTCTGAGAAGGTATGCGAATGATCTGAAGTTAATCAGCTCTACCATGAAGAGTTACAGCCGCTCACTTGTAAAAGTTGATGAACTTTTGCTAAAGAATACTTTAGAGTACGGCCTAAAGGCCCACAGTGTGTACACCACAGCCCTGCACCAGTGGTTGGAGGATAATCCCAATTCTCTCGCAAGAGACGTAGTAGAGAATTTGATTACGAACTATCCCGAGGAGGATATTATAAAGTTGAAAAAAATACTATGCAAGAGCATTAAAAGATCCGGAAAATCGAACTACTGGCACAATTAGCATTCATTCACGGACTTCTACTTCCTACTGGGGAACAAGAATATTTGGGAGGTCGCTATAGATAATTGAAGAGCAGCAAAAAAATCGGCCAACTGATGAGGGGAAAGGAAATAATGGAACTAGTCATCGAAGAGAAGGAAATAGATGCGCAACAGATGGAGAAGGAAAAGGAGTTAGAGCTAAAAAAAGAGCTTTGGTTCTTAAAAGAAAGGACGTTGAAATGGAAACTTATAAAAGTTTTGCAGAAGATTCCAGTAGCATTGCCGACGCGGAAGATTTCAATCGGGTGAAAATCACCTACGATGGACAATTTAACTTTGATTTAAGTGCTGTTCCGACGGGGGGACCGGCGATGCTGAATATTATCCCTAATGAAGACCCAGTATTATCTGGCATGTTTGAGACACCGCGTCTAGATCATATTAACCGTTCAAATGCAGACCATCCCACCTCCTCAGAAAACTATCTGACTACATCAGAACAGGTTTTGAAGGAGTCAAAGAAGGTCAAAGATGTATCGTCACAAAGTGCAAGTCGGCCAATCCAGAATCAGAAGTTGAAGATTACAAGCCAAAGTTTTGTTCGAAAGCCGTTAACATCTGCTGAAGATCGTGTTCCATGTTGCTTAGGTCCCCAAAGTTTTGGCATTCCCGGTGTTAGTGATCAACCTGAACGAAGGCATGTAAATCCAGAGGAGAGCGCAATTTGAAACCAGCCAATGAGCAAGAATAATAAAAATTCGCCTTATGTTTCAAACCCTGGCAGTGATATTGGTGGAGAACATTCCCGTTGGACGCAGCAAGGTACGGATAATACTACCGTCAGAATGATGCCTGCTGTCACATACAATCCGTGGAGCTATGAAAGTTTGTCATGGCCTAAAAGTTACTGGATGAAGCTGGTGGTCTACGTTTCGATGGAACGGATTCTTCTGAGTATCCGTCATTTCGCCACCGCCTTTCCGCAAGATTTCAAGAACTCAGGAAAATCCGACCTGACTTGCTGCTTCAATGGATCGAGGCCACAGTGGTAGGGCAGGCGAAGAAGTATATCAGAAACGCTTTTTGCATCCTGGACTCTGGAAAAGCTTGCGATGTCGTTTGGCAAACCCTGGAGGAAATATACAACCAGAAGGAAGTCCTGGTTAAAAATGCCATGAAGCTAGTACAACGTAATGCGAAATCAATTGGCCAGAGTAGGAAAGCCCTTCTGGAGTACCGCGCAGATCTGCACAGCTTGCAAGATGTATTAAACTCCTTGAATAAAGAAACAGCTCTTCAGCAACCTCAGCTTCTTGGGAGTATGTACTCAGCATTGAATGACAAACTCCGGAGTAAGCTGGAATATAACCATTCACCTGACAGTTGGACTTTTAACACGTTTATTGCATTCCTAACCGAAGAAATAGCCAGTCTAGACACACTGCATGTGATGAAAGTAGACAGCCAAGAAAGACACTTGTTACAAATTGCACCTAGATCGAGCTTTACAAAGAATCGACATTTTGTCCCACGAGTTGCCACAAGTCAATCACCGCAAGTTATCGCAATGAAGCGAGTTCCTCGCATTGCTCGACGCTGTTGTCTGCACCCAGAGTCGGCATCACACATTCTGACTAGCTGCAGGAATTTTCTTGGAATGAGAACAACCGATAGATGGCAAGTGGCACGAAAAAACAACCTTTGTTTTAACTGTCTTGAGGCGCATCATCGTACCAGAAGCTGCAAAGATAGGGGCCAGTGCAACAAGTGTCAGCGTTTTCACCACAAGCTGCTACGTGAAAAAAGTTACGTAAACAAGCAGAATTCGCAAGATGCCACCACTCCATCAAAGCAAAACAAAAAATCGCCAAGTGCAACCGAAACCATTTCGGATAAAGTACACTCAATTTCAATGATTGAAAGGGTTACAAATCAAAAGGGGCAAGTTGCCTTAATGGCTTTGACTGCACTGAAACTTAACTCTAAATTTTTGGATTTTTATGCGGTTATTGATACGGGGGCTACTACGTCGTTATGTTCACCGAATCTAGCTGAACGACTTCTGCGAGAATGGAAATGTCACGAAACTCGTGAATACAAAATGTTCAATGGAAGCATTACAAAGTGTCAGATTATGCCGGGCCCACTCGAGCTCAAGATTACTGATGGTGACATAAATCATGTGGATTCGATGACGTATGTGAACCAATCATTGCCATTTGATGAATACCTGGATGCAAAATAAGATTCCCCATCCAGTGTGGACATGGTAATCGGTGGAGATCTGGCATGGAAGCATGTATTTTCCAGTGTCGAATTCAGTCACAATGACGGCAGTTTTGTCACTTCGCATAAGCTTGGGAAAATTTGGTTGAGTTGTGGCGCCAGAGGGAAAGAGCATTCTGGAAGTTTGATGACAGCGAAATTGGCAGAGACACAGACGAATGATAGTTGCTCGAGAGTGAGATTTTCATCAGCTGACAGAGAAAATGACATGCGTGAACTTTAACGAGACCCATTGTACTCTTCCACAAACGACAACAAATTTACTATGAGCATCACGGACGAGGAAGAGCTGGAAGAGTATCAAAACACAGTAGAACTGGTTGCACTTGAGAATGGGGAAAACTATCTTCAATTTAATCTGCCGTGGGCATTTGATCCAAAAACTATGCCAAATAATTATGCTCAGGCTAAGAATGCTGCATTGAAGTTGCAACGAAAGTTGGAAGATAAGCCTGATCTGCGAGCTCAATACTGCAAGAAGATTGAATGTGCCTTCAGTGAAAGACATATTGTGCGTATCCCAGAAGACGATCTTCGAGAAGACTTAGCCGATAGTTCTAAACCTCAATATTATATACCTCACTTCAACACATCACAAAGCAAGTTTCGTGTTGTGTATAATGCAGCGAGGCAATATCAGGGTATGTCTTTGAACAAACTGCTGAACAGAGGACCAATCTTTCTACAGTCACTTCGATCTATGCTAACCCGTTTTGGTGAGAAGAAGTACGGTGTTGCTGGAGATATTGCGAATATGTTCTTCCAAAGAAGAATAGCACCACGAGATCAAGACATGTTGCGCATTCTTTGGTTCAGTGCTCCGGAGATGAAGGGTGATGTTGTGGCATACAAACTTAAAGTTGCCCCGTATGGCCTGCGTTGCATACCCAGTATGGCTGGTTATTCATTGGCATACACTGCAGATAAAAACATGGTGAAAGTATCAAGTGATGCCACCAAGAGGGTGACGCGTGATATGTTCGTGGACGATTTCATAACGGGTGTGGATACAATAGAAGAAGGACGAAGAGTAATTGATGAAGTGTTACTGTTGCTCTCTTCAACTGGATTCCGGCTTACAAAGTGGAATGGAAGTAACAGAGACATTTTGACTGGCGTGGCAGAGAAGGATCTTGCTCCGGCTTTGAGAGATATTAGCGAAATGGAGCACACAGGAGACAAGAACCGGAAACAGACAACTCTTGGACTGATATGGAACACAGAAACGGACGAACTGCTTCTAAGAAAACCGGATTTCAACTTGAATGCAAATCAAAGGCTAGCAAAAAAACAAGTCGTTAGTTTAAGCCATCAAGTGTTTGACCCACTTACTTGGTGGGCACCTTTTCATGTGCAAATGAATCTGTGTTGTTCGAAAATAGTGCGACAAACGCCAGACTGGGACGAAGAAATATCTCATGAACTAAACAAGGAATGGGATAAAGCTGTTCGGGAATTGGAGGGAATGGATCTGGCATCCTTACCTCAAAGGCGAATACCTTTAAATGTTGAAGATAACAGCACTTACGAGTATCATATGTTCGCGGACAGCAGTAAAGATGTTGCAGCGGCAGCCGTTTACCTGCGTGTGAAGACAGGAGAATGTTACACCGTCCATCTTGTCGCTGCCAAAACTTCAGTTATTTCTGCAACGGAAATGGCCCGTGGCTCAATGTCTCGAAAAGAAACCATTGCCCTTGATATTGGGGCTCGTCTTCTTCGTGAATGCCTGGATGCGACTACCTTACCCATTGACAATTTTGAACTTTGGTCAGATTCTCGGACAGTAATTCAATGGTGTACCGAAAAATCTTTGGCTTTATGAGTCTTTGAAAGAAATCGTGTGGATCTTATTTTAAGGAATAGTGATGGAAAGCTACCACTATGTATACCTACAGATATTAATCCGGCTGATGTAACTACAAGACCGTTTAACGCCAATCATCAAGTGAGATGGCAGCTGTGGTTGCAAGGGCCGGACTTTTTTAAACTGCCTGATTCTTCATGGGAAGAACACAAGTTCACAGGCACTGCTCAAAATGTTTCCCCTCGTGAGAGCCGTGTTGTCTTTGTCAGCTCTACCAGCGCTAACGACTCTCGATTTCTACAATATCATCTGGATTGGACCAACGCGTTGTCTAAAGCCATCAGAGTAACCTGATCGGTGGCTAAATGCTTTCAGAAGTGGAAGAAAGTACTGAAGAGACTAGCGCAAGAAGATACATCTAGTCAACCGCCTGCTGAACAGCAAGTTACTCGCATGATACAGATTCGAGCTGCACAGAATGAAGCATTTGGATATGTGGTTGATCAAATGAAACAAAGAGTGACCTTTGATGATGTCCTGGCTCATACCAAGAAGAATGACGGTACCAGTACATCATTGTCCCAGATTAAAAGGTTTGTCCCGTTCTTAGACCGCGATGGACTTCTGCGAGTGGGCGGTAGACTGAGCAACTCGAGTGAGTGTCCGAAGAATCAAAACACCCAGCATTTTTACCTTCAGACCACAAAGTAACCAAACTGTTCATCCTTGACAGACATAAGAAATTGGCTCATCGAGCCTCGGAGTGGATCTTCTCTTCACTTATTTCGGACTTTGGAGTTATCCCTGTCGGTGGAGTACGAACGGTGCGTTTTTTTATTAAAGATCGTTTTGTCTGCAAGTTGTAGCATAAGAACCGGTCTGAACAGCTTATGGCTCCACTTCCAGAGTATCGGATAAAGCCGCGAGAAGCTGTATTCAGCTCGGTGTTCATCGATTACGCTGGTCCGTATGAGGTGAGACGTGGTAGAAGCTTGGTTAAGCGATGGGTTTGCATGTTTATGTGCAACGTAACCTCTGCTGTGCGCATTGAATTAGTTGAGTCTTTGGAAGCTACTGCGTTCTTGAATTGTTTGCAACGTTTCCTTTGTGTAACTGGTAACAAAATTCATCATCTTCGTAGTGACTGTGCTACAACCTTTGTGGGAGCTAAGAACATTTTGACTAAGCAAATTAAAGATGCAATGAAGAAAGCAATTGGATCAAACGCTGTCCAGGATTATATCAAAGATGATGGCACAACCTGAAATTTCTCTGTACCTGCGGCATCTCACCATCAAGGTGCAGTTGAGCGGCAGATTCGGACGTTTAAAGAAGTTTGCCATGGAATTCTTGGTGCGAAAAATAGTAAACGGCACCCTTCTGACTTTGAACTCATGACACTCCTATGGGAGGCGGAGTACATCATGAATTGCCGGTCATTGAGCAAGCGTGCTGTCGGTCTGGACCATGTGCAGCCCTTGAGGGCAATTGACCTATTAACCGGATTTATGGAACCAGCTGATCGGGAGCTTATTGTTGGACACACAAGCCCAAAAGACAAGTTCAGGCGTGTAGTTGAATACTCGCCGTTTAGCTCAAGAATCAAAGAATACTCGCCGTTTAGCTCAAGAATCGTGGTGAGAGTGGTTGAACACTTGTCTGCACCTACTACAAGCCAGACAAAAGTGCAGGAATGTACAATGAAATTTTCAACAGGGAGACTTAGTTTTTCTTATCGATCCAACTGTGCCAAGTGTTGGACGCTATCTTTACGCAATAGTGACTGATGTGAAGAAATGTAACGATGGCCTGGTTCGAGCGGTGACTGTTAGAATGGCAGATGGAAGAATACGTGAAAGGGATATCAGTAAACTTGTACTGATAGAAGCTGCTAATCACAAAAGTGACGAAGCCAAGCCAGATGACGACCGGAATTGCGCCAGTAAAACAGAAACAAGAGAGGAGTTAATCGGCGCCTTTGACATTCATGACAACATCTACAAGGAGGAGGAAGACGTGATCAATAATGATGAAAGTGTTAATATGAACTTTGCTGAGGAGGAGACTGATGCTGAAAGCGTTACTGAAGAGGACATTGAGCACGGTTATGGAGAGGATTGTGAAGTCGAGTACGTTTATGGTGATGCTCTTGGAATCGAGTACGATGATGGGGAGGATTGTGGAATCGAGTACGCGGTGCGGGAGCTATGAACTGTTGGACAATTGCTGTACTGACAACGAAGAATGTAATAGGAATAGAGTTTGTGATTTTTGACTTCTTTTGCCTCAGTCTGCAGCGACTATCTTATTGAAAAAATTACTTCTTCACCATTTCATAATTTTTGGGGGGACTGTTGGAGATAGCCGCTTTGTTATTTTAGTCATAATTGTTTGTAGAATGTAGATTCTTTGACTACTGTTGCGTCATAGTTTAAACTTTGTTTTTGCCACGGAGACTCAATTAATTTACTTTATTTGAGCGTAATATCGGCCAGTACTTAGCCCAGTGAAGCTGCTACTTTGATTAAGTGTTTTAGTATTTTTCAGTGCTTCAATTAGATAGAAAAGGGATGCAGACGAGCGAGAGGCAATGCAGTTAGGAGTGTTTATTTCAGTGATGTTTCTACGTTTAGTTAGATCAGTTGGGATTCTTAGTTTCAGCAGCGTCAGAGCCACGTTCTACTGTTATCGGAGTATGAGAGTTAGATAACCGCGGGGGCTAGATTAGGGTGGTTTTTTTATGTGTTCTATATCTTGTTCACAGGACGCCTACCTGCTAGCTCGTGTCGTTAATATCAGTCAAGTTTAATAGTTAGGGTTTAGGAAACCAAGTTCTGTCAGTGATTTCAATTGTTAATATATGCGTTAATTTCCAACTATTAGTGGTTGATTGATCACGTCGGCAGAGAAGCAGAATATTCAGATAGGATCACCGAAGCTCGGGCGAGATAGCAGATTCGTCATTCCCGCAGTCTTCGATTTTCAAATAAACGTGTTTTGCGTTTTATCAAAGATACTTAAACCATGATTGGAAACAGAGCAGTATGACGTCACATTTTGTATGAGTCTTTGTCTGACGGCGTTACGCTCTAGTGCATAACAAGAAAGCAGCAGTCTGCATAGTCAAACGTACAGTAGGCTTAGGCTACAGGTCAGCAAACTGCGGATAGTGTTAAGGAGGAGGGTTGCTTTGAAAATTTAGTAAATGTGATTGTCGTGACAGAAAAACGTGTCATAGATCTTCATTACTCTGTAGCAAGTACCTAAAAAGTGAGTGTTGGGACTTGCATAGAAAAACGGAGAAAATTAGGCAGATAGCCCACCGGTACAAAAAGACCTTTCCTGCCCTAACTAACCTTTACCCTAGCTCTAGACAAAAGCTTTAATTACTTTACACTAAATTTATGAGCATCTTATTGTATTTACCAGTATTTAGCAAGCTTAACTGCTTAAGTATGGCTTATTACAGTAAAGCAACCAAATAGAATTAGGTACCAGTAACCCAATGAACAAAACTAAAAACTGAGTTCATCTTATTGTATTTGTTAGAGGCAAGTATTTATTGTATTTCTTTAGAGCCAAGTATTCATTTTTGAAGGTGGATTTTCTGAATAAGCTATAGGCCTACTGTATATACCAGTAATGGCAAAGTTGTGTTGTTTACGTACTTGCAACAACCGGGCGCCGGCTGTTTCTTTATTTCACGTTCCTAGTAAACACAAAGCAAAAAATTTTCAACTGAAATGGGCTGAAGAAATGGAAAAAATTATCCTGGGATGTAGATCTGACAAATATATTCTTGATCTGTATAGACGAGATTGTGTGCGCATATGCTCAGTGCATTTTCAAGAAAGTGACATTATGCTAAGTAAGTCTATATATTACAAAATTAGTAAATCACTACCACAGCAGCTTGTCATGAAAACATGTGGCTCTTTGTCAGAAGGTTGGAGGTTCAATCCTGGGCTGGGTAATACCAAAAACTTTTAAACTTATTCAGATTGCTTCCTCATTCAACACTTGGCATTAATAGTGCAATAACTTGCAGTCAAAAAGAAGCAAGATGAATACCGAGATACTTCACTTTGTTTATAATATTTGTATAGCTCCATCTCGACAGAAATATTTAAAAAGGCTCCAGGGAAAATGGCTGGCTGCACAGCTCCGAGCTCTGACTCCAGTTCCGGCTCCCCAGCCGGATGGTTATGTATTTTTTTATGATGCAATCAGTTAAGTAATGATCAAACTGAGGTCTCTTACCTGTAGTTTTTTTCATATGAAATGAATAATATAACTGATTAAAGCAAGTATATTTGTCATTGCAGAGGGAAAACGAAAAGAACTTAAAATTGGAGCATAGCCAAGTTTAAACATGCCAAAAAAAATCCAGCCCAAAATTTCTCGTAAAAGCCCTATCAGGCGTAGTTCAAGTTCTAAAGTATACTACCCAACATTTGCAAGTTTGGTTGAGGGCTATACCCCCAAACATTGGATAAAAGCAGAATGTCCTGATGGAGTAACACTATCTTTAAAGGATGGTTATGACCAACCAAGGTTTGAGGTCGGCATTACAAGACAATTTACTTTCTGTGCTTCATATTATGGATGGAAAGCAAGCTCAAGTTGTTTTCTGTATACTGAAAATATTCAGAACTGCACACTCACTCATTTACTTTCCACAATTGAATGTACACAGATCTGCCCCGGAATGGGAACAAGTGGTGGAGTAATGCACATTAAAACTAAAAGTGCAGGTCTGTTCTCTGACGAATTACTACCATCTATGGATTGTATGACAAGAAGGTGATTGTCTATGCCTTAGTTGTGTGATTACTATATGTTCAGTAGCTCATTGAAGCAAACTTAACACCTGCTGTCTTAATGCTGGCGACACTTTGACACTGGAGATAGTTAAGTGCTAGAAGGTTGCGCTAATGATTTCAGTAATATATGTATGCTTCTTTCTGTAAATATTTAAAAATGACACTCGTAAGTTTTGTGACAATTATAAAACACAAATTTTAATTTGTGAGTATATGCACTCTCGTCTATGCAGTTATGTCTCCATCCCATGGCAACATTTATGCTAGCTAAAATTGACTTGTGTTATGTACTAAACCAAATAAAATGAAATTACTTCCAGAACATCTTGTACATGTGTAAGTTACCTCAATTTCTGTTGTAGTACACTTTCTTCATTATTTAGCTGAATTCTCCCTTTTCTGATAATTGCAAAAAAGCATATATAATAATTAATCTGGTCTATATGAGTATTAAGCTGTCCTTCTAGTTAAAAGTGTGGCATCAAATGGTCTCGTGTTAAAACAGCCCAGAGTATTAGTCGCATATTGGTAACTTTGTTGGTATACCATTCTTGCTGATTCATTTTCTTACAATTTTCTGCTATGTATAACAATTATATCACTAGCTGTATTTTTGAAACGTTGTATAAAAGTTGCTGCATTAAGGCTTGTTAATCACAAGGAAGGGCCATGATAGGTAACTCAAGCTAATTAATATTACAAAATCTTTATGTACAGATTCAAAATGTGTGAAATTTTTGTTGTAAACGATGGAATACCATGTGTTCATTGCTTATCAGCAATAGCTGCTGAAAAGCGTAAGGAAACTGGAAGAAAGCAATACAGCATCAAGCATAAAGATGAACGTTTACGAGTTGTGCGGTTCGGACACAATCCTACCTTGCCATTAAGAGTCAAAGCCACAATAGCCTCTCAAGATCAAAGGTTTGTCCAATGTATTTCAATGACTAAGCTTTCTTTTCCGAATACTGTATGCTCGTCTGCAGTTAAGTAAAATAACGTTTGACTACAGAGTTTACAAAATAGTTTTATAAATCATATAGAAAGCGTTAAAAAGTCTTGGGCGAGTTTTTCAAACATTGATGTATGTAAGATATTAACAACTTCATTTTCAATGGCAGTTTTTCCTGTAGTGTTATATTTTGTTTTGGTAGGATTCTATCATTTTACTTTTCCAGCTACCTGCTGGAGTCTACTGAGTGAGTAACTGAGTATAGGTAAAATTATATTTTTTTACAGAATCCAACAACTGGAAAAAGAAGTTCAAAAGCTGCTGGAAAACGAGCAAGAGCACATTGAAGTCACTGAAGACTTTTCCAGCGATATGAAGACAATAATTGGAAATGGTAAGAGGTAGCGCTACTGAGTGTGTGTTACTGCTGTGCTTATGATGTGTACTTACAGTAAACTAGCTAGTTGCAAATGCGTTAAGGGCTGTTTGGACTGTTGGGGTTGCGTTTTTACCATTCCTTGCGCAAAATTGTCCCCCACGGAATTAGGCCTGGGATCTACATTCACAGCTTGTAGGATGAATGGACCTAGTTACCGTAAGTAAAATACAAGAGTAAAAAGTGTTGCACTGGTAGCTGGTTAAGTAGCTGGTAGCTGGTTTAAAATCGTATTATCTCTATGGAAAAGTGCTGCATAAATGTTTTACCAATTCATGATGTTTGTGTTGATCATCAAGGTTGCTTTTTTTAACCAAAGTGGCATTTCAGTATGTACAGCCCGCTGGAAAAATGAACAATTGTACATTTTGTAAAATGTACAAGTAATTGTAATTGGGTGTAGTGATTAAGATCACAATGGCAGTAGCTATAGTACAGTAGACCTATGTACCTAGACTGCGGATGTTTTAAAGTTAATGTCAAATCGATGTGTATTGCTTATGAAACGCACCGTTGGTATGCCATATTTTTGTTTTACAGCTAAGAAGGAAGACGTGTCGGACTTTTACTCCATTTTTTGGCGTGAGCAACTTAAATTGATTAAAGTGAAGCGAGGTGGAGAAAAATACCACCCTGAAATCATAAAGTAAGCATTATAAACAATAATGGGTTGAAATCATCTATCAGCCGGTTCTTTTACAACACGACCTGTGACCAGTAAACCGGTTGGTCGTACTAAAAGTAACTTGTCGGTTCGCCAGTTCGCCGAACTCCTGACATTTTTTGATACGGTTCTAATGAACTGTTGCTATCCAGCTGAATCCTGCTTCTGATTAAACGTGGTATTAAGCAACTTCAGTAGAACAGAAAAGTACTACCGTAATGCACATCGCACAAGCTGTAGGTACTTACAAAGTGAATGAGTGACCAGTGGTAATTTAAACGTACAAAATACTATTGTTCTTACTCTCTTGATGATGGATAGTTTTTATTTCCAGATTCTGTTTGAGCTTGGCAAGTAAAAGTAGTTCCGCTTACCAAGAGTTGCGAGAATCAGGGTTATTGAGGTTACCAAGCTGTCGTACGCTTCGTGATTACAGGTAGGCTAGCATATGACAAATGTTGTTATTCTACTCCGGGTAATACAACTCATAAAGCCGCAGTATTTTTTCCAAGCCGTGATTAATTACGGATTGTTTTCTTTATCATATTAGTTGAATTTAATTGTATAACCAAAGTACTGTGGGCTATCAGTGTTAATTGTTGCAAAATTCAGTAAAGGTTCTTTTGTTGGTACGCTAACGCGTTTAGTTAATAATTTTTGTAAGTCTTATCTTCCAAACCATAAAAATCCATACCCTTTGAAGCAGCCACGTTAAAAGTATACTTAGGTACAATCCTGAAACTTTTAGCTTGTAATCAAATGTACTTGTTGCAGAAATGTTATAGCATTTTCGCCCGGAATACGTTCTGGCGTTGTGGCTGAAGTAAAAAGGAATGCCGAAAGCATGGAAAAACATGAGCGTTATCTTTTGATAGCTATAGACGAAATGAAGGGTGCGTAAATTTTTGTTGCTTACAGCAGACAGGTATTCGAAAATAGTAGTTTTATTTGGCTGATTGCCTAAAAAAACATTGTTTTTTCGGCCATTACAACATAAGACATATGCAAACTATTACGTGTTGTTGCGTTATTGCATAAAATGTTATTGTTTCAAATAAGCTGTTTAAGTTTTGCTCTTTAATGTCCCGTAATTTCAGGGACGTTAAAGAGCAAAAATCAATCAACTTATTTGAAAAATCACAGTTTTTTGCAGTCATGAGGCGAAAAGTGATGGTGCCCATACGCTTATGTCCCACTAGTCCTTTAAGTGTTAAACGTAAAATAGTGTGTTATTTGCAAAAATGGATTTTGCTACTACCTTACTTTGCGTTTTAACACTTCTAATATATGATCTAATTACTTTTATAGTAAAAGAAGACCTGGTGTACAATGCTGCCACTGACAAAATCGTCGGGTTCACTGATTTGGGTCCAAACCGATCAACTAAGGAAGATTTGGCAACCCATGCATTGCAAATTTACATCCGTTCGATAACGTCTGGATTTTCACGCCCATTTGCATTTTTCAGCACAAAGAATATTAAAGCTGATAGCCTTGCTAGTATATTTTGGGAAGTAGTGTATACCCTTTTAACTTGTGGCTTTGATATTGTTGGGCTTGTGGCAGACAGCGCCTCGATTAATCGTAGTCTGTTTCATATCCTCAACAACGATAACAAAGACAACTACAAATGTGTCAATATTTTTAAACCTGACGTTCCAATATTCTTAATTCCTGATCCGCCGCATCTGTTGAAGACCATTTGCAATTCTGTTCGCGCTAGCAAACCAAACGGTACGAAACTGTTGAGGTATGGCTAACATTTCATTTTGTGGGAACACTTTTGTCGCGTCCCACGCCTGTTCAACAGTGAGAAATTACGTTGCTGCAAGTTAAATGACTCGCATTATTCTCTAACAAGTTTCTCCAAAATGCGTGTGAACATTGCAGCGCAGTTACTTTCCGGAACTGTCTCCAAGCTAATGGCTGCTCGAGGTGGAGAGGAGATGAAAGCGAGTTCCTGGTTGTGTGCGCTGATTAACAAGTGGTGGGATTTAATGAATACTAGATGTTGCTATGGGAAAAACCCGGACCTACAGCTGTACCGTGACGCAAACGATCCAAGACTTGTGTGGCTCCAAGATACATTTTTAGGTGAGATAAATCGGTGGAGAGACAGCGTAGTTGGAGAAACTAGACAAGAAGTTTCAAAGCAGTTTTTAACCCGTGAAACGTACACTGGTCTTTTGATGGCGACACAGGGTGTCGTTGATTTGGTGAAGTACATTTTATCACATAGTCCAAAAGAAGCATATGTTGTGACTAAACGCATTAACCAAGATGCCGTGGAAGCCTACTTTGGCCACATGCGTCAGATCGGAAGACGATGCGAGAATCCAAACATCAATCATTATGCGCAGTTTGAAAATGTTATTGTGGCTAAAAAACGTATCAAATCTCTTAAAGGGTCGAATGTCCAAAACATTGTAGATTGGAAGTGTGGCGCTACATCGGAAAACAGCATTCCAAAGCGCAAAAAGAAATGACTGTTTGTAAACCTCAAATACTTCCACCACTTTTTTCAATAATCATCACAATTTTCCCTTGAACACTTTTAAAGCCCTTTAACCCCTTACATTTTTCCAACTTCCTTGCTTTTCATTACACTGTAAACGTAATTTGTTAACAGGTCCGGAGTGTTGAACTAATAAAGCAGTTGCAGGGCGAATTGCGGTAATTCGCCTGTAACGGCGTTTTTTTAAATTCACTGGAGTGCTGTTATAGGCAAACAGTACTGCATTAAAGTTATGTATGTTGTGTTGTTTTATGCATTGAAATAAATATTCAAAGATTAGGCTGCAATAGTTATTTTTGGTATGCAAATTGTTGCGACTCCTGTAGGCAAAAGCTCCAAAATATGAACTTCTTTTTGACACAACTGTTCAGGGTCTAGAGTTTGGAATTGAGTTTTTTTCTTCGCAGAAAGTAAGCGACCGTCAGACTCCGACTGTTGCTAGAGTGTTATATTAAAATCAGAGCTGGGCACAGCGCCGCTACTTTTTCGCTAGCGGTAGCGGCAGCGCCGCTGTTTTTTTAGGCCACCAGCGACAAGCGGCAGCGCCGCTGTTATTTTAGCCAAGTAGCGGCAGCGCTTCACCTCTCCATTTAATGCAAATAGTCTCCCGCTGGCGCTGATTAAACTCCTTCAAAGACAGCAACTAAAAGTTTTGTTTTTCACAATCTCACTTTAAATTTTTTAAACTGAGATTGTGAAAACATATTTCTTGGTAAAAAAATCCAGTCTTTGAGAATTGGCTTCTCAGCGGGAGGTATGTGAGGTAGCCTAGGAAGAAAATTCCAGCAGAATGATGGAAGCTGCTTGATAGTTTTCTTTAAAGTTTCAAATTTTCTTTGTCATTTGCTTATAGGCCTATAAGGTGTGATGTAAAGCAATCTGGGGATGAGAATGCCGCGCCCGCGATGTTATTTGATGCTTATCTTTGTTAGAGCCGTTAATTGCAGCTGTCTACTTTCTTGCTTTGATGATAGGCGATGCTCTAAATTTTTCGTAGGGGGCCTTTACATGTGGACTGAGCTTGAGGTGTAGCATGGCAGTACAATAAGCTTTCGTAATGGGAGTCAATCAGGCCAGACTCTGGGTGACTGTTTTTAGTCCTTGCTTTCCGCGATTGTAGCAGGAATTAAACGGAGGTTTAAATCATTTAAACTTACTTGGTTCCCCTTTCTGGTTCATGCTGGAATGGGCAATAAGGGCATTGAATTGGTGCGAAACCAAAAAAAATGGTGCATTTAGTCATAGACGCACGCGGGGGAGGCATGGTATGGTGCCATACTCCCCCACTTTGGCCCTGTAATGAGGTGCTAAAACCTAGTTTTTAGTCTATAATTTATCAGACTAATAATGGGTGAAGCCTCGATCCTTTTATCTATTTTAGCCAAGCTTCTACTTTTAGACACAAACTGCGAAAATATTTTCGTATTGTCCCAAGCGACTGCGGAGACCATTTTTTTCAAGAGCTTACATGTAATTTCGAACCCCAAACTCAGGCTTCAGTTAGGCATGTGGTGGAAAAGTTTTTGAATGAAGCTGCATTCCATCGTGAACGACCTTCGCCGGAATTTTTTAAAAACAAAATATTGAGGGACCTGTTCAATGTTCATTGACTCAAATAGCGCGATTCTGTCAAGCGCGGCGATCGAACGACTTTTCTCCGTGGGAAAAGACGTGCTAAAGCCTAAGCGCAGTGGTTTAACGGACCAGAATTTCGAAATGCTAGTTTTTTTAAAAGGAGCATGCAACTAATCAATGGAGTTTTGATTTTTTTCAACGCCGGTTGCGACCGGCCCTTATTTTTTAACTTGTTTCTATTATATTTTCAACCCTGTGTTTTATTTTCAACATGTTCTGATTATTTCTTTTCAATCTGTTTTTTGTTATTCACTAAAAACCTGACCATCGGTTTCTATTTACATTGAATCAGATTTCAAAATTAACTTCTCCCAAAAAGCCCTATATCCAGAGATGGGATTCAGGGGGTTCGCGCGAACCCGTTCTTGAAATGTCAGGACAATCAGCGAACCCGTTCTTGCTTTTTTTTACAGACATTAGACCTTTATGAAGAAACCTGTTGTTGGTAAGTACGATACAAAAGAGAACTTGTTCTTAAAATTTTGAATCCCATCACTGCCTATATCTTATTGGATGAAATGGAGGCCGATTGTCGGCTTTTTTGTGACTTGTTTTAATTTTTATTATTCGCATTTCTATGCTACTTCCGTCAACAAAGTTGCAATTTCACCAGTAGGCCCACAATATTGAAATGCCTTTGCGCTTTTGACTTTTTTTCCTTTAAAACAGCGGCAGCGCCCGCTGTTTTGCACTCACTAGCGGTAGCGGCGCTGCTTTCGTAAACATAACTGCTTTCATTTTTTTTGTTTTTTTTTTTGGCGCTGCTTTCGTTTTTTTTGGTCAAAAAGCGGTAGCGGCAGCGGCGCTACTTTTCAAGTAGCGGTTGCCCAGCTTTGATTAAAATACAGTGGTATGCACTCTGTATCTCTATCCTCCAAGTCTGAAACATAGGCTTAATCCGACTTGTTCTCTGACAATGTAGTTAGCATAGTGTTAGTTGAACCTCATCATGTTAAAAAATTGCTTATCACATCTCAACAATACAACGAGCACAAAAAAAAATAATAGAGTATGATGTTCACCACTGATGATGGACATACCATCAACAACATAGAAAAATGAATAACATAAAACAACTCAGCAATAAAGCAAAGTGAAACACACTTAACGTTGCAAACACTTTCTTAAACTTGCAGTTTGATTATTATTAATTTTGTGTTGAGCTCGGTTTGTTTTAGCTTTTTGGAAGCAACGAATTTTTACATACAACTTACATAAAGCAATGATGCAATATTGATTTTCTGTTGCGCCTGGCAACATTGAGAAAATATGGGTCATGTCTAGACTTTCCATTATGTTTTTCATCAAATTTTCCGTCTGTTAATATTTTCGAAACATTGTCTCAACATAAATTAAGACATTTGTAAGGCAAACCTGTGGCACAGTTAAACTGCCAATAGCAACATCATTGAGTATTTGGCAAAGTGACAATGGATTGCCTCTAAATGAACTTCTCTCGCAACATAGACTTTCAAGAAAAGCAGATGTTTCATCAGTTTTTGCTTTCCTTTTTAATTTATGAAGAATGTATCCTCCAATATATTCAACAATGTGTCGATCATCTTCACTTATATCGAAGTTGTATGGAGCAAAATGTTCATCAGCTTTTTTTTTTGAATTTTGGAACATCAAAAACTTATCGAACATTTTTCGGATGGCATTCAGTGACTCACATCTGGATAATTCACAAAATAAAGTTGGTATCTTTACAATTCCATCTTTTCCAAACAGCTTGAATAATTGCTCTCCGGTAGCTGAACTATGAAAAACTTTTTGAAAGTAAAGCATTTGATCCACAGGTAAGCTGGTTTCTGTATTCTGTACTTCCGCCCACCAACTTTGTATCATTTCAAATGGAATTAACTTTGAATCTTCCTCGAAAGGAACCAGTACTTCTACTACTAATTCACTCTGCATTACAAATGTTATTCAATTGCTGCAGACTATATTGTGTTATTAGTAGCAACGAATACACAAAACGAAGCGAAACTAAATAAAACTGAAACTACATCCACAAACGCTTGTTCTATGCACAAAGTATCAATATAAACGTAGATAGATTCGCCTGTGTTCTCGTCAGCCATTATGTTTTAAACTTCAATAATCCTGCAGATGGAAAGAAAACAAAAATGATGTCAGTCAGCTGAAACAAAAACCACAGCCCACTGATTCATTATGCCGAGGAGCTTAGAGTTCAGTTACTCTTTATCCCAAAACCAACGTATGGAGATGGGGAAAAAGAACTAGTTTTTTTTTGCCCCAGTTTGGCTAATTACCCCATTTTTGTTTAACATGAAAATTAGATTAAATATTTCTAGAAATTATATTGCTAGACCTAAGTTTTAATGTGAGTCATCAGTAAATGAAGCTGTGAGTGAGGTGCTGGATTTAAAAAGTAGCCTTACATGAAACAGTGAAGAAATAACATTTGTCAATTTACATGTTATGAAAGTTCAGTTTTGCCCTGAAATAAATCTGAAGTGCCAGTTTCAAAGTCAGTGAATATAGTTCACCATTGTTCTGATTCTTGCCACTAGTAAAAATTCAACAATTGCCAGTATTTGATTAACTCAATTTTTAGTTTTGTTCATTGGGTTACTGGTACTTAATTCTGTTTGGTTGCTTTACTGTAATAAGCCATACTTAAGCAGTTAAGCTTGCTAAATACTGGTAAATACAATAAGATGCTCATAAATTTAATGTAAAGTAATTAAAGCTTTTGTCTAGAGCTAGGGTAAAGGTTAGTTAGGGCAGGAAAGGTCTTTTTGTACCGGTGGGCTATCTGCCTAATTTTCTCCGTTTTTCTATGCAAGTCCCAACACTCACTTTTTAGGTACTTGCTACAGAGTAATGAAGATCTATGACACGTTTTTCTGTCACGACAATCACATTTACTAAATTTTCAAAGCAACCCTCCTCCTTAACACTATCCGCAGTTTGCTGACCTGTAGCCTAAGCCTACTGTACGTTTGACTATGCAGACTGCTACTTTCTTGTTATGCACTAGAGCGTAACGCCGTCAGACAAAGACTCATACAAAATGTGACATCATACTGCTCTGTTTCCAATCATGGTTTAAGTATCTTTGGTTTTATACAGAGATGTGGAAAATTTTGAACAAAACTTATCATACAACAAAGACTTTTGTTCATTTGTAATAGGCAACACTGATTTTTTCGCTACTTAAATCTCAGCTGCGCTACGTGAAAAAAGCGTGTAAACAGAACCTTCAGCTCAGCCAAGCTAATCTCATTTCAATTTGCGTGTAAACCAGCCTTTAGACTTTATTGATTAGGAGCCTGATTGCTCTATGAAAGCTTGAAATGCAATGATAGACTGTAATTCTGTTATTAAAATGTTGAAGTTTGGTTAAAAGTTTTAAGGTCTTCCTTTGTAGGCGTAGAAGCTTGAAATGCAATGAAAAGCAATGAAAACGCATTCTATGAAAGCTTGAAATGCAATGATAGACTGTAATTCTGTTATTAAAGTGTTGAAGTTTGGTTAAAAGTTTTAAGGTCTTCCTTTATAGGCGTAGACCAAAGGGCACCAACATCAGTCCTCATAATACCATAAAGTCAAAACAATGAATTGCATTGGATATTCAAAATCACCGGTATTTTTTTGACTGTAGGATAGCCTACAGTCAGCAAAAATTTGCTGCTTTTAATGAACTCCATACTAGGAAAAATGTTTTGATTCATAAGCAGGCTGATAAAATGTTACGAGGTAATTTATACTTTTTGGGATATAGTCAACAGGTAAACTTTGGACTAATCCCATGATATATTACACTGATACATCCAAACTAAAATAAGATCCCTTCGAATTAATATTGATTTAGTGCAGCAGTACCTGTAGAGTTAAGTTACCCATAGAGATATAATAAAGTTAATTCTAAGCTTGTTTTTGAAGCTTTTATTTCAAAGAACTTCTGATGCAGACATGCAATATACCTAAGGCTAAGTAGCCTACAATCTAATCGCTGCACGTGGTCAGGTTGAATTAAAAAGCAAGATGCAGTTAGGTATACGATCAAGGCTGGCCATTTATACTGGGTGATAAAGTATATAGATTTTGGGTTTAGTGGGCGAAAAACGTGCAGAAGCGTGAATGAACGTATTGGCTTTTTTGAATTGCACAATTTTCTTAATTGTTAGTTATCGGGTTCATCAAAAAAATTTATTCCAAATGCAATGCATTATTATTTTCTGCAAATATTAAGTTGAGTGTCAGGGTGTGGCAATTACTGCATCACTTGGGAGATTCATTGTTAGTAATGTCATGAACTGAACACTAGATATGCTGACAACAATTTGCAATTACACTGGAATGTCGTTCCCCCGGAACTCATCGTAGAATTGACTGAAGTGGAAGATGTGGAACAGAATGTAAGTGCTGCTGCCTACCTTGAAGAAAGCAGTGAATTTGGAGTAAATAGTATGAAAAAACAAGCCATTAGAATTTTGGATGGAGTTGCAGCCTGCTATGTATGACTCAGGCGACCTGGGAAGAGAAACAAGTCAGGGTATTTCCAATGAATATGTACTAGTCAAGAATAAAAACAAGCTGATGAAATTTTTGCTTCAAATTCTGAAAACTCCACAGAATATTTTGGAAAACCTTGACGTTATATACCTAAATTTTTTTACATACCTATTGCTGATTAGTATGCATCAACTTAGAAAAGATTCACCTGAGCAACGCAGCAGAATAATTCAACTTGAAAGTAAAACTTTGGAATATCTTGGTGGTAATGTGACTATGCCTTGCACTAAGCTGAAAAAAAAAATGCTGGCCCAAATCAACATAGAGTAATGGGAGGCTTCAACCAAGCGGTGACGTGAGGACAGTTAATATCCTACATGCGGAAGAAAACTAAGGCTCTTTGTTGCGCTTGCTCTAAATTTATGTGGCTGTTCTATTGAGCAATTCTAGTATATTTGTGTACTGGTGCCAACAAAGAGAGCCATGGAAGGCTAAACTCATAAATTATATCAACGCGATCACTTTATTCTGCTCGCATTATTACCATGGCGCACTTTCTTCAAATCTTTAGAAGTTGGTAAGTGCTCTGAAATCTGAATTGATGTTAAACTGATCTATTGTTGGACGAGTCGTGATTAGTGTTGTTAAAAAAAAATTTTTTTTTTGCTTCGTGTTTTTCTTTTATGTTGTTGACCATTTCATAGCTATTGAGTAGTCTACCCCGTTTTGGCTGGTTATAAGCTCGAGATTGAGGCAAAACAAGGCTGTTTTTAATGGTACCGATACGTTATTTGCAAGGAGGTGTCTATTTTACCGGAAATTTCGGTTACTGAAGTTTGAAAATCGTAGTTGCGTAACCGTTTTTTGGTTACAGTAGTGTGATTCTCACAGTAGGGGAACCGTAGGGTAAGTTTTCGGTTACGCAACCACGATTTTCGAACTTTGGTAACCGGAAATTTTTAGAAACTTCCGGTGAAATAGAAGCTTCCTATTTGCAATGTCAAGTTACCATTATTCCATTATAACGACAGAAATATAACCTGCTCTTATTGCTCGGTGCTAAAGATGGCATTTATGGCATGAACATGAGCCATTTTGGGTGCCTTAAGTGCTAGTTCGACTAGCCTAGCTAATATTTCCTCCCGGGAAGTCGGGACAAGAAATTTGGGGTTTTGAAATTTTCCGTTTCCCGGAAGTTTATGTCAAGATCCCAGGAAATACCTTTACATTAGTACATATTTCAGTGCAGGGGCGTCTCCAGGGGAGAGCCTCTGGGGCCGCGGCCCCCCGCAGACAAATGCACAAAACTTTCGCGGTGTAAAGATGATATAGCCTACGTATATAAAGGACAATGTGAGGGCGTGATGACCTTCTTTTTTTTTGCTCTTTACTTGACTTTGGGCGGAACTGCGGACGTCTTATGCGTTAGTTTTGCGTTACTGCAAATTAAAACTTTTTTTTGCTTACTAAATATTATTTTTCAAAATTCACAAAATTTCTTTAAACGAAATGCCTGTGAGATCACAATTTTTTCTTTGATCTGTCGAAAAAATGGAAAAACTCACGCTAAGTTTGTCAAAACAACATAACAAAACGCTAAGAATTAAGTTTGAAATGCTGAAAATAAAAAAAAATGTCAAAACAATCAAGCTTGAAAAAATTTCCCGCAAAAATTTTTGGGAATTTCCCGAATTCGGGGAATCCCAAAGTTTTTCGGGATTCCGGAAATTTCTCGAAATTCCCGAAACGTTTTTTGAAAATTTCCCGTTTCCCGGGTAGTTGAAAATCCGAGAAAAAGGGAAGCCCTAAGCCTAGCCGTTAGCAGGACTTTTCGTTGGCCCGCTGACGGTCCAGTTTTGTTGCTTTTTTCTAGCATTTTTTCTAGCAGAGCCGCTAACGAGCCGCAAGACCATCATTGAAAACCCTTCAGATTTATTCATTTTTAATGATACGCTCCAACGATTTAGTTTAGCAAACTAAAGCTTTCTTTGTTGTGTAACTTGTGGTTAATTTTGCTCTGCAACTCGAGGTTAGGTGCAGCAAATGCAAGTCGTTTGACTGGCTCAATGTAGATTTGGGTTTGATCCTTGAACGTAGGCCTACAGTATCAGTTTGTGCAAGGTTTCTGAGGCTCGTTATCATGTTGACATTTCGTAGTAAAAAATTAAAAATCTTTTGTGTGTACCGCTGCTGACACAATGAATTAATCACCTACGTTGTTCATCTCTTATTGCGATAACTGGTAAAGTCGCAGCTCTAGGTTAAAATATCTGTTAAAATGCAAACTCTTTCTCACGATTCGATATTAAAAACAGCAAAAAGTGGGTCCTTTTATTGGAAGGGTACCTATTTTCCGATAGTACTAAGCGTACCCATGTTGTTGGCACAGTAAATAAAAAGAGTATTAAAATCTAACCCTGATCCGCATTAACTTACAATTTCAAAAAGTGTGTGACTGAAATACTCTCCCCATAAACGTGTTTTTCAGCATTTTACTCAATCCCAAATGTTCGCAATAACAATACGCAGCAAAATTACGTAGCACTTTACTAAAATATCTCTGTTAAACATATGAATGTAACAAAAAACCAAAGAATAAAAAACGTGTTTTTTTGTTTTTTTTAGATGCAAAAAAAACACAACAAAAAAGACTCGTTTTTTTTGACTTACAACACTAGTTGGTATATTTCTGTCAGGGGATATTCAATATGACTGAGCGCTTTATTTTGCTCTGCCAGAAATGGTTGAGTTAAAAAGATTGAAGAATGTCCTCTTCTTGACCTGGAAGATGAAAAGTTGTTGTGTGGCTTAAGATCGGTACACGGGTGGACATGATTAAGTATTTAAACGACTTGAATGTGCAAATTCAATGGTCATATTTTTGGCTGCGTTTGCTTGAACAACGTGTCGCATTACTTCAATTGACGGTTTGCATTTATTCTTCGATTATTCTGTGAACTGCATGTTAAATAGTTTTTACTTCCATTACTTTTCTATGGGATTTTTAAGCATACAATGCCACGGCATAATCTTGTTAAGGTGGGCTTTGGTAATAAATTGAGTTTTCAGTTTATTTTTTGTTAGTTGTTTCTTTAGTTTATGAACAATTTCTGATCTTTTCCTCAAATTTTGTGTTGCAAATTTTTTGTTAATTGGATACTTTGCTTTTTTTAATATGCTTTTATTTTTATTACAATCAAAAGATTTTGATCAAAAATTTGATATGGTAAAGTTTATGCTAAGATTGCTTTATTTTAGCTTAATTAGACGTACTGTTAAGTTAGCATAACTGATCATAATGGCGCGTTTTGCTTTCACGTTACGATATTAAAAAAATTTCTCAAATCAAAATCAAATCTTCATTATACTCGCGGTATTACGCCAAAGCGTGTAACGAGAGGCGGAGCCTATCTCCGTAGCGTAGCGCCTGGGCTACACAGCTTCGAAGGGACGTCGCAGCGGTGGCGAGCCGTTGGCAACACTGTGCTGATTTGACCGACCCAGGATTTGAACCCCAGGTCTTCTACACAGATAGCGTGTGCGCTAACCAACTGCGCTAACGGCCGGTATAAAGTTTCACAATATTACTGATAAACATTTGTAGCCCACTTGCACAGCTAGTTCTATTCAAGCGGCCCATGACAGCAAATAGGCTCGTCACCTCTGGGATCGAACATCTGCTTTTGGAGCTGCGGAATACGGTTCGATTCCGAATCGGGTTAAAACCACAGACTCAAAAACTTGGTATTCACACATTTTTGCTTGACGCTTTGGAGACAAGCTGTTAATTTCATTTGTTGTGCCTTTGGTAAAATTACTTTGTAACGGGATTCTACCACCTATATATGCGTGGTAGCAGATGGCCGATAACTCCTAAGCAAGCTCGTTATAGGTAGTAAGGACATTAGTCGCTTTCTCGCGACAGGTTAAAAAGGCTGCGCAATAAATCAAATTTGATGAACTTATTGCAGATCTCAAAGATAAAAACCGCTTGCTCGAGAGCCGTGACTCGCTTCGGGAGGAAGTTTCTTTCCGCTATTTTGAGTTGAGTGACTTAGTCGATTGTATTTACAAGCAGAAATGGGCATTTATCAAGATAATTTATCGGCGATAATTTGTATCGTCATCGCTCAAAATAGTTTTGATTTATCGATAACCGATATCGCTTTTGTGATATATTTTGTTATAGCTGATAAATTATCGCGATAAACGATTTTTTAACAGTGATCAAAGTTAGTAAGTTAATTGGCGCTCTGGAAAAACTACTCGGTGTCTTGCTGCAATTTAAAAAAACCTCACTATGTTTTGTTTAGTGCCACGGCAGAGTCCATAAACTGCTCTCTTTTGAAAAATCTAGAAAAACGTATTTGCAATAATTTACAGAAAACTTCGTGTAACACATTGAAAATTTACCGCAACATTTATCAAAAAAATTTATCGATTACCGATATCGCTTTAAAAAATTGAGATTAATCGGTATCGCCCTGGGCTTTTTTTAAATAATCGATTTATCGTTATTGCTTTAGTACAGAAAGGTTTATCGTGCCGATCACTGTTTGCAAATTATCGTCTCATTCCAATTTCGCCGCGGAGGCAGCGACGCTTGATGATTAGGTTTTTTATTTTATTTTTGCATGCAAGACCTCTCACCGGTAGTCGTATTGCACCTGCATAGATCACCGCAACTGTAAGCTACAACATCTAACGCAGTTTCTGTAACTAGCTGTTCGATGAGCTACAGCAGTGTATTACAGTGCAGTGTAGGATACGAAAATCAGGATATTACTGACGAGTTAAAAACTCTGTACCTACCAGTTAGGCCTAGATCAACGCTAGAGTACGTCTAGGTTATTAATTTGTAGCAATTGTGTTGAGTATTTAGCTACTATACTTTGTTTTCTAAGGTTTATATGTATATGCTCAATCTGCAATCTATTTTCAAGCGCTGATTGTCTTTTCTCACGATGCGCGTACAGCTGCAACAGAACGTGAGAGCTACATAAAAAAAAAAAAAGAGGAAAAGTTGCCCAACATTAGAGTAGACCAGCGGTTCTCAAACTGTGTGCCGCGGCACCAGAAGAGGCTGAAGTGTGCCGCGAAAATTTCAAGCTTTTACAAAACCTTGTACTGTAGTGTACACTTTTAGGACCCGTAGTATTGCTTTGCCAACACTCTTCGAAAACAACAAAACCTTATATCTCAAAATGGTCATAGTGACTTCACAAATTTCAATATGCGATATCACAATGATAATGGCATAAATCGGTAACTGCTGAATTGTTTTGAAAATAATTTAAACGAGTTAAAAATCAGCTTGGTTAATACAATGCAAGGCCCGCGCCAAATGGGGGTCTGGCCCCCCCAATCGACATGAGATGCTTGGCCCCCCCAATTAACATGCTTAGGCTTACTCTTTTGAAGACAGCGGCTTTTGCGGTTAATTGCAAACTTTACCCCCCCTTCCAAGTCTACAGCTCTGCCGCCGGCTCTGATACAGTGGATAAATGTATTGATATTATAGGCAAACGAAAGGAAGCCAGTGTTAGCGATAAGAGTGTACCATCAACAAAGGTTAAAAAACAAGCAGTTGACTGTATGATGACCGTTATTTACAATTTGGTTTTACTTGGACAGGATATGCCGCTGTCCCCCTCACCCGATTAATCTTGGATCATCGCTTTCGAAAGTTAAAAAGTATCGTAATCCATCGGCTTTGAAAGCCGAAGAAGTGCAAACTTTCGGACTTTACAGATGATCGTTTCGGCTTTCTAAGCCGAAAAAGTACGATTTGGCTTTTAAAGTCAAATTACTTAAGTAGACTAGCGATTAGGTTAGGGCTAGGTTAGGGTTAAGTTAGAGTTAGGTTAAGGTTAGGTTAGGGTCAGGTTAGGATTAGGTTAGTGCTAGGTTAGGGTTAAGTTAGAGTTAGGTTACGTTAGGGTTAGGATAGGTTAGGGTCAGGTTAGGGCAGTGGTGTAAAAAGTATTTTGAAACTGTATTTAAGTAAAAGTATTGTTACTGACGGCAAAACTACTCCAAGAAAAGTAGAAAGTATTGACAAAAAAAGTACTTACGTAAAAGTAAAAAAGTAGTCATTTAAAAACTACTCAAGTAAAAGTACCGTATGGCGCTCTCAATCGCTTAACTTGCCGATAATAACTTGCTCTGAAGGTGTAATAGTGGTAAAGAAATTACCGCTCAGATGGCCGAGTGGATAGAGCGTCTGCTTTTGGAACGGTAGACTCAGGGTTCGATTCAGAGTACGGTTAAACCAATGACTTAAAAGTTGGTATTTATAGCATCCCTACGTGATGCTTAGCATCAAAGACAACAGCGTGTAGAACAAGCCGGCAAGTTTATTTGTTGTGCCGTTCGGAACCACACTTAACGATTTCCCCATCTCGGAGCGACAGACAGGCAGAGTTGGGCATTTGTTGCGATAATTTATCGGCGATAACTTTTTATCGATTATCGTTATTGCTCAAAATAGTTTGGATTTATCGATTGCCGTTATTGCTTTTGTCATATATTTTGTTATCGCCGATAAATTATCGCGATAAACGATTTTTTATGCACGCAGTGTTTAAACTTCAAAGTTAGTGAGTAGGCGTTATGGAAAAAACACGGTGTCCATTAAGACTTGATGTAATTTTCAAAAATTATTTCTTTGTTTGGCTAAATTTCACGGCAGAGTCCGTGAACTCTCTTTTGAAAAATCTAGAAAAAACATTTTTGCAATTCGACTTACAAAAAAAAAAAACTTCGTCAAACACATCGAAAATTTACGGCAACATTTATCAGAAAATTTTATCGGCAATAATTTATCGATTATCGATATCGCTTTAAGAAATTGAGATTTATCAATTATCGGTATCGCCCAGTGCTTTTTTGAAGTTATCGATTATCGTTATCGCTTTAGTACAGAATGGTTTATCGTGCCCCTCACTGCAGACAGGTGGCTCGAAACTCCTTAGCGAGCTCGTTATAGCGCCTCTCTCACGAAGACGGATAAACATATGAATAATAAGCATTAACTCAGAAGTAGAAACCTGCTTATTTCTGTTAACACTTCAATTTTAGCTTTGCGATTTGCTTTTTTCCATATTTAAGATTAATAGAGAAATACGATAGTCAGTAGTTTTACTGCTAGGCCTAGATGTGTATGGAATGAATATATTATTGCGAACACATTAAGCATTTTCTGTTACTTGTGATCTTGCAGTAATTGCAAAGTACAGTGACATTGCATGCGATGCAACTTTGCAACACAAGCAAGATTTTAGGTGCAACGAGGGATTTCAAGTGAGACTAGTAACTCAATGACTACTTTGTACTTTTCTAAAATATAAACTACCCAAGTAGTGTTACTTCATACTAAAAGTACTTAAGTAAACATAAAAGTAGCCGAAAAAAAAACTACTCAAAAAAGTACTCGTTACCGAGAAAAAGTACTCAAGTAAAAGTATTTCGTTACTTTACACCACTGGGTTAAGGTTAGGTTAGAGCTACTCCAACCCTAAGTGGGACCAAAGAAGTTTTTGTAAAACTTTCAAGCTTCATCTCAATAATCTGCTTTTTTAACCCTAACCTGGCGCTCACCTAACCCTAACCTAACCCTAATCTGATCCTAATCTGACTCTAACCCAACTCTAACTTAACCCTAACCTAACCAACCCTAACCTAGCCCTAACCTAACCCTAACCTAACCCTAACCTGATCCTAACCTGACCCTAACCCAACTCTAACTTAACCCTAACCTAACCAACCCTAACCTAGCCCTAACCTAACCCTAACCTAACCTAACCCTAACCTAACCCTAACCTAACCCTAACCTAACCCTAACCTAACCCTAACCTAACCCTAACCTAACCCTAACCTAACCCTAACCTGATCCTAACCTGGCCCTAACCCAACTCTAACTTAACCCTAACCTAACCAACCCTAACCCTCTCTAGTCTACTAATCTAACCGAACCTTCGCTAGTCTACTTAAGTAATTTGGCTTTAAAAGCCAAAGCGTACTTTTTCGGCTTTGAAAGCCGAAACGATCATCTGTAAAGTCCGAAAGTCTGTACTTCTTCGGCTTTCAAAGCCGATGGATTACGATACTTTTTAGCTTTCGAGAGCGATGATCCAAGATTAATCGGGTGTCCCCCTACTCTACCACTTCTGGTATTCCTTGTGTGTGGCACAGTAAATCAACAATCAAGGTAATGCTACCGAGTAAACTAAAACGGCACCTCGTCAGCCAGCATTCGACTCTTAAGGAAAAAAATACGACGTTTTTTACGTGTTTGCTAAACCTATAAAACCGATAAACTTATAAAACCGATAATCGCGAAAAAACTAGGCCTACGAAGATACGAGGTCTATATTTATAAAAAGTCATATATTCTTTTTTAGGTCATAAAATATGACCATTGATTTTTGTTATGAAATACAAATTATTAATTCCCGGTACCACCGTTGATACAGTTCCTGTAGACTTATAAACTTGATAATTTTTTGTTAAGAGAGGAAATGAGAATTTCAAATTTTCACGCCGACTTTCACGGAGCATTTGAAGCGACTTTTTTATTATTAGTTTAGAAAAAAGATATAACTTACAAAAACCATTTTGGAGATGAGTGGACCAGATATTTCTCCAGCATTGTATGCCAATTTGTTAACATACCATCCTACATCAGCATCATTCTGTAGAACGGTCATTTTCGATGTTAAAATACATGATTCACGAAAACCGAAATTTTACCGATGCACACGTCGCATTTTATTATAAAATGGTATTCAACAGTTAAATATCTTACTTGTAGTAAGATGCACATTTGAATTCTTTTTACTGATTTTCAAGTGAATTCTGTCTTCTTTTAAGTATGTTCTGGTTCAACATACATGTTTAGACTTACCATTAGAGATGTTAATTACGGAAAACAGCACAAATTTGCAGTTCTAAAAATAAAGTCATATCAAGTCATATGTTTCAAAAAATAAAGTCGTATTTTTCGATTTTATAGGTCATAAAAAAATTGCCGTAGTTATAAATTATAATCACAAATTAACGCATTTTCGGCATAGTTTTTTCCAAAAACCTTTCTGGTGAGAAAAACGCTGAAGTTATGCCTATTTGGCAATAAAAATTGACCAAAAACACTGGTAAGAGAATCCAATTAATTGCAATAATTCAGGCTAACATTTTACATTTTCTAGCGCAATTTTTGCAGTAAATTAGAATGACAGTCGTGGCACAGTAACGCCACTTGCAGGGTACTAGCGCAGACAATTCTATTGCCTTCAACGCGCTCAGTAAATACCGAAATGATGACGTCATAGATTCAACCACAGTTTTTATAGTTCCGTTGCTTGGGCGGCGAAATGAAAACCAAGGAAAAACGCGACATAAACCGGTTCAAACCAGTATTTTCATTTCGCCTTAATTTCATTGCTGGTCTCATGCGAACGTAGCCTGACTAGCTTGGCTTACGAGCTTGAAAAACGCGAACTGTCTACCAGGGCTGCGAACTCGATCGATTTTTAACCGAGTTCAAGAGATATTTGCAAGTCCGAGTTCAAGTTCAAGTTCTAAGAATTTTATTTTTCGAGTTCGAGTTCGGCAAAAATGACCGAGTTCAAGTTCGAGTTCGCAGCGTGGACTTTGTAGGTCGCAATGGCATGAACAAATAAACGATATGCAGTTTTTCTTTTGGTAAAATCATGACTTCAATTTACACGGATTGTGACTACTTGAACAACAAACTATATTTCGTAGTGATCTTTTATTTCTTTTCAACAATTTTAATATTTTTTTAATGAACTCGAACAGTTTTATGCGAGTTCAAGTTGGAGTTCGAACTCAAAAAAATTATTTTTTCGAGTTCAAGTTCGAGTTCGGCAAAATGATCGAGTTCTTTCGAGTTCATGTTCGAGTTCGCAGCCTTGCTGCTACACTATCATTTTTGCAATCGTCGCGACGGTTTTCCAAGCGACGCGATACGCTTCAATGCTTCACTCTCGTAACAAAACCATGGCAACGTAGTTGAGCGAAATTTGATTTTTTTTTTTTTTGTTCCGGATCAGGCGCAAAATAGAAGAGCAAGCTAAGTGTGTACTCCGGTTGAATCTGTTTATTTTTTAATTTTAAAGTTCATTTTGAGTTTGAAAATCCAAATCCAAGCTCATCAAAAACTTGTGAGCAGATCCATTTTTAATCCAAAGCTAGCAGGTACTGGCTGTTATTGACGCTGTCACTGCGTTTTTAGGGCATTTTCTGATGTCCAAAGTATATTTTGTCAGCTTCACCATCAATTACTAGAATTTTAACAGCAAAATGCTTTATTAGAAAAAATACAAAGAACATTTGAAAAAACGTAAGTGACATGCAAAACAAAGTGAAAATTAACGAAAACAACAAAATTGAAAAGTGCAATCATAACGTCAAAAATACACACACAAAAAATTTTCATTAAAAAAGCCTGAAAAAATATTAACTGTTCTCAGTGTCCTTTTCCAAAGCAGCACAAAGCAAGTTCATGACTGTATTTTGAAACTTAATTTTTTTGCTTGAGGTAACTTTCTAGTTCCATGCCACACTTTCAAAGAAAACTTCTGTAGGATGTTGTTCACATTCTAGAAAAACAACGTAGTGAATTAGCAAGCAAGACGTTGCTGCAGCGGATACAGTAGTCTATCCGTCCCTATAACACGTAAGTGCAGCAGATATAATTCTTATCGCCAACAGCTGAGATGGCCGAGTGGGTAAGAGCGTCCGCCTCGGGAGAGCTGCTGTAGACTGGGATTTAATTCTAAGTCGGATCAAACCAATGACTTTAAAATTGGTATTCACAGCGTCTCTGCTTGACGCTCTGCATTAAAGGGACAGTGTGGAGAACAAGCCGGCAAGTTTACTTGTTGTGCAGTTGGAAAAGGCACTTAGCGGGACCTCCCATCTTGTTATGGTAAAAACAGATAAATGGCAACTCCTAAGCGAGCTCGTATAGCGCTTTGATCGCTTTCTCGTGATAGAATAATTATGCAACAAAAAAATACACTGAATGTTTCAGAATATTCTTTTCGTTCCCCAATTTCAATCACAATTCTTTTCGGCTTTACCCACCGTAAATTTTTTTCGTTTTGCTAAATTACTTTGTCTGGTTGCGGTGATGCAAAAGTAGAAGGATTTAGTGGTGGCAGTGATCATCAAATCTACAGTACATAAAATCGCGCGAAATCCAAAATGCTTAGTAGGGTGTTGCAGGCGCCCCATGAAATTTAAATTTTGTGCTGACTATGCTGAACCATTTTTTGGTATTGCAGTTTGATCATCTTGACTATGAATATGAAGTTTCGGGGCATTTCGTTAATGTTTACCTCTGCCACTGAGGCCATTTTGAGACCCACTTTTTGAAAAATTTCATGTTTTTTGCCTCTAGAGGACAGAGTATACCTGTGACGTCATTTTCACTGTCTTTAAAATCTGCCCTTTTGTGTTTTGCACTGTTAAAAAAAAATGTTTGAAATTGGTTGGTTCACACCAGAGATATTGGTGTTCTGGCACGTTTAAACGACGTGCTGGCGCCCCTAGTCGCGAAAATGTAAAGTGAAATATTTTGATAAATACTCAGCCGATTTTGAGAAAATTTACATCTACCTCCAGGTTTTCAGGGTCAAGGATTTCGAATTTGATGTTATTTTTTTGATAGGAGGTTTACTGGAGTATACAAACCTTAATTGTTGAATATTATGAAAATTTGACATGTCAAATTAAAGTACTGACATTGCGTTGATCAAAAATTTTTGGCTATACACATACTACCACACTTCCACTGTTAAAGGAAGCATTTGAAGACTCGAATGTGACTTGTATCAACAAAAAATCGTCATATTAATGTTTCACTAAGTTTTTTAATGTACAAACGGCGCTTTATTGCTTTATCTTTTGTAGCATAATGGGCAGTACGGTTTGTTTTCATGCTACGCAAAAACAAAATATCTTCATCGATGGCTTCCACCTCTTTTTCACTTTTCCCCTTCTCGTTTTCCTTTCTTTTTTCATCATCTCTAGGCCAAAAAGGCATGGTTTGTTTTAATTTCTCTTAGAATTCTTCAATTTTACAGAGCCCATTTCTCTTTTCTGGTATAATTTTGAATAAACTTCTGTAGAGTGAGTGTAATTTTATAATTTTCTCCGCCATTTTTTTTTTTCATGGAGAGTAGGAACACGTTGTACTTTTTTGTTATGCGCTAATACTTCAGCCACAACTAAATTCGCACAAAATCTCATTGCTTTCTGGTTCTTCGTCTTGTCCTCGTTTCTCGGTTTTTCCAGGTTAGTCAAAAAGCAAAAAAACAACTTGTTTATAAGTAGGTAGCCCCGATCCAAATGTTTTGATGCTCTCAGGTCCAGGGGTTTCGGGCAAGATACATAGCTTATTATCAGCACTGCGAGTGCTTATATTTAAAAAGAATTAGTGTATTAGTATTTTATTTAAATGCACTTTGCGATCTGTAGTTAATTACTTCCACACAGGAAGCGTGAAACAAAATATGATGCACTCATTGCCATAATAAAACTCCTGTTGACAAACTTCCGGGGTGATATTAACTACACGCTAACAAATAACTCCAACGTTTTTCTTGCTAATCAGCTAGCAGCAACTTCAGAATTTCTGTTTGCGAAGTTTTGTGTTTTATTGCTCTACTTAATCACATGACCAAGTGGTTAAGAGCGTTCGCCTTGGAAGCTGGTAGACTGGGTTCTATTCTCAGTCAGGTCACACCAAAGACTTTAAAACTGGTAACTGCTGTTACGCTTGCTAAACGCTCAGCAATTGAGTGTAGCGCGGAGGATGAAATGAATAGAGAATAAAAATACGTCAGTGAATTCTTGACAAAATTTAGTCCTGGCGCTAAAGGATCTTAGCAGTTATAAAGCGCCATAAAACCACACAGCATTTCATTTCAAGTTAATGTTCCATTGCTCGTACCTGCATTTTTACAACACAACCAGTCAGGAGAAGAAAGCTATGGCCACATTTGCAGCTACCTTCAAAGATGATGAAATCGTAATAAATTCAATTCACCAAGAGCGAAATAAATGAAATTTTTGAAGAAATTGCTTTTTGTAACAGTTAAATTTTTTTATCAAAATATTTGTAGATCTGAGCGCTTGGATAAAGCAATATCTTTAACTTTTAATGTTTTCTCGTACTCCCTATCATAAAAATAACACCAAAATGGAACTCCTTGACCCTGAAAACCTGGAGGTAGATGTAAATTTTCTCAAAATCGGCTGAGTATTTATCAAAATATTTCACTTTACATTTTCGCGACTAGGGGCGCCAGCACGTCGTTTAAACGTGCCAGAACACCAATATCTCTGGTGTGAACCAACCAATTTCAAACATTTTTTTTTAACAGTGCAAAACACAAAAGGGCAGATTTTAAAGACAGTGAAAATGACGTCACAGGTATACTCTGTCCTCTAGAGGCAAAAAACATGAAATTTTTCAAAAAGTGGGTCTCAAAATGGCCTCAGTGGCAGAGGTAAACATTAACGAAATGCCCCGAAACTTCATATTCATAGTCAAGATGATCAAACTGCAATACTAAAAAATGGTTCAGACTAATCGGAGAAGGTTGGGGCGCCTGCAACACCCTAATGCTTAGTAAAGATAAAATAATTTCTTGATGTTCATTTCATCCAATAAGTGCTACATCAGTTCTGCAGTGCCAAAATGTTGGACTTTTTTTTTAAGGTACATAAATGCAGCTTGGGTTTTTACATGAGTGAACTACATGCATTATAGAAGATGACCTAGCTAAACGTCGAACTCGCGAAACCAGTTTCGGCGCCATAAGCACCAATCACTAGGCCAACTCAATTCACGCGCCGCATAATTTGGCCTAAATTTCTTGCGCAATTCGCTGGTACTGGGAACCTCGAAAAATTATTGCGGAAGATACAAAAACCTTGTACAGAAGTAGGCTACAACACTCAAAATCAATGTACAAAGCATCTTACCACAAAAAGAACCTTTGGTTGATTTAATTGCTTCAATAAAAACATTTGTCTTATCGCCTTCTAAAGCTCTCCATATCTTCCTTGCTCTTGACACTAAAAAATAGGAAGTCGTAACGCTACGAAATAAGTTTAAATATTTTCGTAACAAATATGATCTCAAAGTTATGATACAATGCATATTCTGTCGTTTCAACATGAAACGTTAAAAGCATATCGCAAAAGTTCAGTTGGAACATTTTCCATAACGCTCATCATTCAGTGCTATAGTCTCACTCTAAATCTTAATTACGCGCCCACCTTCTCTATTTTTATTTATAAAAGAACCTGTCTTGTATGTCGGGGAAATGTTTTCAACGGAATACTCTACTTTTTTGGCTTGTGGAACCGAAACTTTTGGATCGAGGCTGTGAGTACGTTTTAAGGAAGCCCATTGATTCGTACAAGCCCTAAAGGACTTTTTCGAAGGCAGCATCGTCTGATCGTCCACACATCATCTTTTTTTCTCTTTTGTATTTTTTATGCATGCCTTTTCATGCGGTTTTGTACATATCTTCTGCAAAATATTAACAGATGATTATAAATTTGGTTTTCTGGTTACTTGCATTTTATTTTATACAGCTTGCATCCAATCATAACTTTGATGGAAAAAGGAAAAATTACAAACATTAATTTTTTCATCATTACTTTTAAAAAAAGAAATGCATGTTTAAAAGAGTCTTTTCTTTTTCTTGACAGCTAAAAATTTTACTGTTCACTAAATGCAGGAAATCAAGAAATAGCATGACAGGTAGTTGGATTCACAAATATCGTATACACAGTTTGTTCATTAGGATTGCAGCTATACCTTATAGGTGCATGCTTTACCAGTACCTAAAAAAAACCCCAAAATTTGAAAAACTAGTTATCAGCCGGCTGGCATATTGTTAAAGAGACATTGCTATTGACGCGAGAGGTCTGGGTTTTGACCTCTTTTCAGCGACATGGCCTAGCGGTGACAAATCCTACATGACAAGTTCAATTTTCGGCTGGAGCTGATCACACTGGACATACTTATACCGGGCAGCTGCTGACTCAAAGAGGGCACAAGCTCACTTTGCAGTTTCTCTCAATTACTATTGAATTTAAGTTCAAAATAGTTAGAAAAATAACCTCAGCAATTTATATCATATATTATATTTATATTTTCAAAGGTAAATGGTACAGCCAAACCTGCTTTTGCCCAAGAAAATCAATTTGTGCAATTGAAAGTTGAACAATTTTGAAAATGTGTTAAAAGTAATTTGCCATATAGCCTTTCAAAATCACAATGACAATCACAAATTTATCAAAAAGTGTAGGCCTAATTAATTACACAGTACATTCAATACAAGTACAATAATATGCTTAAATATACCGGTATATATTGATAAAAACAAAAGAGGGCAATTAAACCATACTCTACATTACGATTATTTTGGGCAAAATGGAGATTCTACAGCAATTTTTCAACCATTTCCCCCTTCAAACAGTTCATGATTTTTTAACATCATGCATTGAGTTAAAACCACTGACCGGTGACCCATAAAGGTCCTTACCAGCTTACCGGTATCTCCAAAAAATATAACAACAGTATACACCATATAAAATAATAAGACAAATCCAAAAGCAGAACTCAATCAAAAATGAAATCTTCATTACACTCATAGTATTACGTCAAAGCATGTAACGAGTGCCGGGGCCCATCTCTGCAGCTTAGCGCCTGGGCTACACAGCTCCGAAAGGAACATCGCAGCGGTGGCGAGCCGTTGGCGACACTGTGCCGATTTGACAGACCCAGGATTTGAACCCCAGACCTTCTGCACCGATTGCGTGTGCGCTAAGCAACTGAGTTAACTGCCGTTTTTTACAGTAGAACTATTAAATCTGAAATATGAAATACCAGTAAGCATTAGCCACTTTTGGTAATCTGCAGTGCATTACCTTGTCCTTCCACACCACAACCTTTTGCAACACATTTCCACGCAATCATTTTTGATATTTGGTTCTCATATTCCGCTGCTTGTGGATTGAACAAGCATGGAAATTTTTGGATTTCAATAAGCAATCCATAAATCTTTTTGACTGTCATTATAAAAATATTTTTCATCCACAGCTATACCGTATAAAAAGATTGAAAGAAAAATGCGTCTAAAACAACGTGCACAGATAATAGCCACTAAGTTAAAAAGCAATAACTAAATTTACAGACATTTACAGCAAATTCTATAGGCTGTACCGGTATAATTATGTAGAGATAAGGGAAATACTGTATCATCCATAGCTAATAGCCCACCACCTTTTGTATTTTCTTGAAAAAGTTAAAGTTTATAAATAAAAATGAAACAGTCTTTACCCAACAAGTCAACAAGTGCTGCTTTTCACAAAAGAGATAGGTCTCAGACTTGGGAGAGGTTGAGAGGGGTATTAGTGGTACTGGTACTTCAGACATGCTGGTCACAAGCAAGTTTTCTTTCAAAATGTCCAACTTAGTTGCAACTATTCAGTTTTAAATCTTGCAATGTAGATTTTGATTTTCCTTAGAACTGCAGTAGGGTCAAAGAACCACTGTACTGGACTACCTGGAGCTTGTTTGAATTAAGCCGCATCTTATAACAGGCGGATATAACACGAGCACAAGGACCGCTAGTAAGATATTAGTAGGGGTTAGGGCTTAACCCTAACCACGACTTAATTCAAATAAGCCCCGACTCAGCGACTAGCCTACTGGAATACAGTGATACTGGTACCGGTAGTCTATTGCTAAACATGTTGGTAGACATGTGGTATGGTATCCTGTAAACTGTATCATGCTGCTACACATAGTCAAATGCACATCATGAACTACATTACTAAAAACACAGTTTTTTCCAATTGTGAAAAACCTTGACCAAGACATGCCAGTACTCTACTGTGCACAGTGCTCTGGGTCTAGTCTAAGCTAAGCTTCCTGATGCCTTATCAGCTAAAAAAATTACACAGGTCGCTTTACTAAAATTTTCTATTGTCCCAAAATAGTTACAACTTTACATCTACACCAAAATAGTTACAACATCTTCACATCAACTTTACAACTACCATGTTCTTCTGTTCAAAAGTAAATTCTGCTGATTATTGCAATGATGCACTAACCTAGGACCTGAGACCTGACAAACTTTCCTCAGAAAGTAAGCAGCTAAGCGCGAATTACATAATTGCGGAATCGCTACCAAAGCGAAAAAAAAATTTTGTAAGCAACTACTTACATAATTGGTTGCTTATGAAATTTTTCAAGCGAGAACTTCATAAATAAACAAAAAACTTGCGTGCTTAAGCGCTGAGAATAAGCATAGTGTAGACGGGCCTTTAGTGGTTCTAATTGAACTACAGTAGATACCATACCGGTACTGATGAATGTACGAAGTGTCAGTGAAAGCTTTATCCTAGCAATTGGAGTCAGCGTATACTATTTTGTAAATGAAATCTTCGTTTAATTAGTTATATTTGTTTATTAAAAGTTAGAGTTGCAAAGTGTTGCAAAAAGTATGATAGTAAGTGCAGCGTTGTGACGTTATGGCTAAGTAATTCCAGCGGATGCCTTCTGCTACTAAATTTTTATGATGCTAGGTTTAACCTTGGTTACCTTATTTAGAACTTCACAGTTTTCAATGGAAATATATCGTAATGGATGAATGTCTCTAAGTGGAAGTAGATTATTAAACTGGTTGTTTTAAAGGGTTGTGAAATGTACTTCTGAGCACTAAAAGCTTCAAGTTTTTTCAAAAAAAAATTTGGTGGAAATAAGTCCAAGTTTGAAATAAATTGCTTTGGAATTGCTATTGTCATAGTAGTTGGTTTTGGCATGAGTTAAATGTTTTGTTTAATGTTATTTGCCACAGTGACGAGTCAATTTTTTTAGAGCAATATTTATGCTACTCAAGGAATTAATTACTTCCAGTAAGCAAAGGACTCAATGATATAGGTCAGAGTATATATTCATTTATATCAAAAAATTGAATAAAACCTCTCCAGACTGTCGGATCATTAGGAAGTATCTAAATATCAAAACTTTAAAACTTGATAGTAAAATTAAAATAAATGCAGGCCTATAACAATATTTAAATATATATATAAATCTGCACTTCAACGATGCTTAGTCTTGCTTTTTATGATTTTCAAATTTCTTATATCTGCATGTTACGAAGTTAATCGCTATTTTTCTTCTCTTGTACTATTTTTAATGTTTTTATCAAACCATATTTCTTGTTGCATTGACGGCGTGGAAATATAAGGCACTGCTATTACTACCTTGATTTGTTATTAATTGCAGAATATTATTTTGAAGATATATTTTACATGTGTGTGTTCTTAGTTCAGAAGATGAAAACCTTAATTTTTTCATTGTCGGGAAATACTTTTTCGAATCGTTCATTTGATAAAAAACAGGAAATTGTCGAAAAAGGAAAGCCAAAACTTGCTATGAAAAACCTTGCTAATATTTGCACATACAAGACTGGAGCAAGAGAAAGTTTTCTTGCTCTTAAGTTTCATTCATTCGTTCCTTCATTGTCATTTTATTCCCGCGATTTGTAAAAAACAAATGCGAAAAAAGGAAATACCGCAAAAACGCGTGCGTTGTAGCATGCACCCGCGGCTGCCACCAACATTCATCCCTGCTACAGTACCAAAAAAATGCAACAACAAAAAATGTCAATGGTAACAACAGCAGCATGGCGGCATTACCTGTACAGAAAAAACATAGCAAGCAACGAAAACAAACAACCAAAGTTATCGGTAGTTGATGATCAACTTGCTTTTCTTACACTGACTTAAGAGTCATGATCAAACCTAGCAGGTTTGATGCTCCAGAGACAGACGCTGAGTCTACTCGGACATTACATCAGTAGTTTGGAGATAAATCAAGAGCTATTGAATTTCAAACATTAAGTGGATATGCTTATGTATTGTTGCATTGTGTGATATTATACTACTCCAGCCATTGCATGACGAACTTTTCATTTAATTTTTGAAAAACAATGCCTCAATACAAAACGACTTGTGCTTACTGATTAGTATACTTGTTTTCACCCGCATTAATGGCATAAAAACCAACTATGGGTACTATTACCCCACAATTTGCAGTTGTATTCCTATATCATGAATCTTCATTAGTGAAAGGCAATGGGGCAGTCAGCTTTGTAGCGACAAACGGGGGGGTCTGGGGGGCGAAGCTCCCCAGGGTATGATAGGTATTTCTAAAAAGTGAACACCCAGTCAAAACGGTCACCCCATACGCCACTGTTTTGCATGTCATCAAAAATTATGTGGTCGATGGTTTGAGGTTTATTCTGTGATGGATTTGCTAATGTCGCACTTCTGCATAAATCAAACTAGAAGTTTTAAACTTCCCAAAGAAATGTGCTTGCATTGACTAGTCGTTTTTTTTTTTTTTGTACATGCGTGAAGCGCAATATCTTTTTAATTGGATCAATCAGCAGATAGCTGAAAGCGCCACAGCGAGTGCTTGCTTTTTGATGCATTCACAGCGCGTTGATTACTTCAAAATTCTGAGTCTTTTTTAATGACCAAATGCTAGCACTTAGTCAGAAACATTATTGAGCTGCACTTACCGTTCTACAATGAATTATTCCATACAGGAATACTAAGTGATTCTATATGCGTAAACTGGTAAGCCAGTACATACTGCAAACTTTAATTTTATCAAAACAAATTTGCAAAATCTTTCGACCTGTCAAAACACGACTTTATCGACGTTTAATAATATTGACAGTTTTTCTTTAGCCAAACATGCAAGGTGTGATCCCAATCGTAGCTTGTAGGTAATGCTCAGCAAGAAACAGCCTAGAACTTCTGATGTCCAATCTTCAAATTGCGTGTGATATTATAGCTAACACTTAAGTTTTTTCTAACTCTTAAACTAAACCATTGCCGCAAATATATTGTAAAAAAAAAAAACGAAAACGAAAAAAAAAACGATAAAAAAGATGCAGCTGTTCCATCCGAAAATCCGTAACATGCCTTGCGAAACGTTCACACGCATTCACATAACGCGAAACGTTCTGTACGCAAAGAACGAAAACGTTCTAGACGTTCTAGAAACCGTTCTAGACGCAACGAAAAACGTTCTAGACGCAACGAATGCTGTTGGCCACCAAGTAGGTCCAGCTTTTAGGCTAATCCCAAGAAAGTTTCTGATACGTCCCTGTACGCCCCATTGATTCGGCCCAAATATCCAAGTCGGTTCCGAAACATCCTGGTGGTTGCGAAAATGTTTTAAATTTTAACCTTTTACATTGTGCTTGATTTTTTCTTTTTTCGTTGCTGTTGTAAGTAAATTAAATCACCTTTTCTTTTTGTGATTATCAGACGATTTCCAGGTTTTTTTTTTTCAAAATTTCAAGTTGTCAAAAGAACAATTATTTTGTCTCACCTGATTTAATGCCAGTGTGTGACTTCCGTCAAGACATCGGAAACATCTATGAGTGATCAACCGAAAATTTTCGTCATAACACAAATCCAGGTTATTCGCGCAATCTGCCACGTTGTCGCGAACCAGCGACTCGGGCAACACGCAATTCCTGAAATAATACTAACAGTTATTGCAGGTTTTCAAAAAAAATCAAATCTTCATTGTACTCGCGATGTGACACATCGAATGTTACGAGTGGCAGGCCCCATCTCTGCGGCTTAGCGCCTGGGCAGCACGGTTAGCAGTTGGAGAATCGAACCCAGGACCTACCGCGCGGATAGCCAAGTCTTAAACCACTGCACCAACCGGTTGGCTGACGCAGCTCTTGGCAGTGACGTCAGAGCACTTTCAAATATCAATGTTGAATTAATTATCAGACTTGTTTATTCCAAAGAATTTTAGATTTAGACAAAAGTAAATCGATAAACCTTAGATTTAGACAAACCAAATCAGAACAATCACAAATGTAGAGACAATACGATTCGAGAATAGATTAGCAGCTAGTTCGTATACATTTTATTTTCCTATTCAAAAAATGATAGTTTGGTGGTAAATTAAATTTATCCGAGAAATCTTGGTGGCTAGAAGCCCTAAACACTGGTAAAATATAGCCTAAGAGGGCCAAAAAGTGAAAGCTGGTGTCTGTGAATACCAGTCAATGATGCTTCGGTAACTGAAGTGTGGTATGAAGTTTTAATCCATTTATATCACGAGCTATTCCTTGTCCAAACCTCTCACATAATAACGCTGCTGGTCGCACCTTTTATCATTCCTCAGCTCGCATTTGAATCCTCTGCCAAGGTAATTTTCGTCGCTGAGGTCAGCACAATCTCTTATTCCGTCACATAATGATGTGGTTGAGATACGTGTTCCGTTCTGACACTTCACAGTTCTTATCTCGGGACTCGCAGACATAAAATTGAAGAACGACAAAAGAGACACTGCGCAAGACAATCGCAACAGTTATTCAACAATGCAGTAAAGATAGTTAAAGTTGATGTTTACGTTTTTTTGCGAAAACCATAAAGCGCTTCTTTGAAACAGAAGCGGTATAGTATACATGTGATACTACTGCAAACCTCATAGATTCTGAAATTTAACCCACGTGTAGCAGTTTCCGATACTGTTGCTGTTGGTAATAACTAGGGCAACCAGATTTTGACCTAAAAATTTAAAAATTTTGACCCAAAAAATTCAGAATTTTGACGTTGTTTTTGACATAAAAATTTCATCACAAAAAAAGCGACAACATATTTAAGCAAGTAAAAATAATGCTGAATAGTTTTTTATGAACAAAGTGCAACGAAGCCAACATACACAACAAACAAAATAGCACTAAAATTGTTTCAATTAATGTTTCGACTATAACCAAAGTCTCGTCAGCCTTGCTACGCACAGCCAATCCAGGCTAAACTCATTCCAGACTGTAAAGACTCTTATTTTGCATTGCTTTACCTGTACATCTCGACTTCATCTCTTTTCTAGGTTGTGCCCTATTTTTGGCAGGCGACTGGCCCCAAACAACGATACCCAATGAAAGAACCTATAACCACTAACCCACAACTAAGTTACCGGTAGCCCAACTAGCCCACATCACTAGAAGCCCCCATGGCAACCCACTCATTTGCAGCTGCAGACGCGTTTCGACCTTATTATGGTCTCATCAGTGCAGCATAGCAACCTCCCACCCTCCTGAAAAAAAAAAAATTCTAACCTTCAAAAGAACTACACACTCCAAATCTAAGCCTCTACTCGTTCTGCTCAAGGTAGAACATTTGAAATAAAACCTTCAAGAAAATAATACAGGCTGGATTATGATGTCACAGATTCCCTGCAAACAATCGATAAGAATAGAAAAGTCCGGTTGGTTTAAAAATTATTTTCCCGGTAATGTGAGAAGGAATTTTTTGTTTAAGGTTTGTAACTATACCAGTTACCAAAACCTACAAAAAACCTCTCTGCCCAACCCGTTCGCCCGTGAAAAAGCGGGGGACAAGGCAGGCACTGTGTCTGCACATGCAGCCCAGAAAACACAGTGAACGTCAGCGCTTATCGGTGGTTTAAACATCAATATCCCGGTACGTTTGTCGAACCGCATGTACAGTTACAGAATCCAGCAAGATGATACAAAGAAGGATATGCAAGTCAAATAGAATTCTTCTTTCCTACACTTCTCCGATAGCCAATGATACCCAATAATACCAATGATACCAACGATAGCCAATGATACATACCCAATAATACCGACGATAGCCAATGATACCAATGATACCCAATGATACATCATAATCCAGCCTGTATTATTTTCTTGAAGGTTTTATTTCAAATGTTCTACCTTGAGCAGAACGAGTAGAGGCTTAGATTTGGAGTGTGTAGTTCTTTTGAAGGTTAGAATTTTTTTTTTTCAGGAGGGTGGGAGGTTGCTATGCTGCACTGATGAGACCATAATAAGGTCGAAACGCGTCTGCAGCTGCAAATGAGTGGGTTGCCATGGGGCTTCTGGTGATGTGGGCTAGTTGGGCTACCGGTAACTTAGTTGTGGGTTAGTGGTTATAGGTTCTTTCATTGGGTATCGTTGTTTGGGGCCAGTCGCCTGCCAAAAATAGGGCACAACCTAGAAAAGAGATGAAGTCGAGATGTACAGGTAAAGCAATGCAAAATAAGAGTCTTTACAGTCTGGAATGAGTTTAGCCTGGATTGGCTGTGCGTAGCAAGGCTGACGAGACTTTGGTTATAGTCGAAACATTAATTTGTCCCTTGCAAATTTCTCATCTAACTCGTAATTGATGACAGAAATGGATGGTTCAATTCCCACCTGTATGGGGGAGTACCATTTTCCATTCCATTAAAAGACTGTACTCTTATTGTTGGACCTATTCTTACCCTGACACATTGGGCTTTGTTGTTGGCTGACTTTGGGGGTGCCTATCGGAGAAGTGTAGGAAAGAAGAATTCTATTTGACTTACATATCCTTCTTTGTATCATCTTGCTGGATCCTGTAACTGTACATGCGGTTCGACAAACGTACCGGGATATTGATGTTTAAACCACCGATAAGCGCTGACGTTCACTGTGTTTTCTGGGCTGCATGCGCAGACACAGTGCCTGCCTTGTCCCCCGCTTTTTCACGGGCGAACGGGTTGGGCAGAGAGGTTTTTTGTAGGTTTTGGTAACTGGTATAGTTACAAACCTTAAACAAAAAATTCCTTCTCACATTACCGGGAAAATAATTTTTAAACCAACCGGACTTTTCTATTCTTATCGATTGTTTGCAGGGAATCTGTGACATCATAATCCAGCCTGTATTATTTTCTTGAAGGTTTTATGTCAAATGTTCTACCTTGAGCAGAACGAGTAGAGGCTTAGATTTGGAGTGTGTAGTTCTTTTGAAGGTTAGAATTTTTTTTTTTCAGGAGGGTGGGAGGTTGCTATGCTGCACTGATGAGACCATAATAAGGTCGAAACGCGTCTGCAGCTGCAAATGAGTGGGTTGCCATGGGGGCTTCTGGTGATGTGGGCTAGTTGGGCTACCGGTAACTTAGTTGTGGGTTAGTGGTTATAGGTTCTTTCATTGGGTATCGTTGTTTGGGGCCAGTCGCCTGCCAAAAATAGGGCACAACCTAGAAAAGAGATGAAGTCGAGATGTACAGGTAAAGCAATGCAAAATAAGAGTCTTTACAGTCTGGAATGAGTTTAGCCTGGATTGGCTGTGCGTAGCAAGGCTGACGAGACTTTGGTTATAGTCGAAACATTAATTTGTCCCTTGCAAATTTCTCAGGTTTCAATTAAATTAGTCCAAAGGTACAAAATAACTTTTTTTCGGTCCAAACAAGTTGAAAAAGGTCCAAATTTTGCGAATTTGAACCTAATTATTCCAATCTGGCAACCACGCTTTCCTTCACTGTTAGAATTAAACTAATCCTCAAAACTCGATCTCCGACCACTGCGATATAACAATCAAATTCTGGAATTATTCGAAAACGATTGTCTCATCATAACCACAGTTTACTACTTTTACACTCGAAGGGTGTTTTAATGCGTTTATGTTGAAAAGGGGACTACCGGTTTGCTTTCTACAAGCTGGCAACCAATGATTACGACGTAACTTGTTTCATCTATTAATAAAACAATGCATATTAAACAATATAAACGACGCAGATATTGACTTAAAAAGCAGATTTTGACCTTATTTTGACCCAACGCAACATTTTGACCTTATTTTGATCTAATAACTTTTAAACTACGCCTAGTTTGAAGCTAAAACATGCTTAGTAGAAGTTTAATGGCTTTCTGAGCCAGGTAATAATATTTGACTTTATTGACTTTTGGTTGCCCTAGTAATAACTTATTTTAGTTTTGTACGCAAGACATCTTTTGTTGCGGGGACTCCCCAGAAGATTATCTCTTTACATGCATTCTCTTTTACACGAGGCGACTAGATGTGTGTTTTGTTTTGCAGCAAACGATAGTTAGGAATAGTCTATTCTGAACAAAATCTTGTAAGGTTATTTAAAAGAAAACCAACAACCCAGCAAGAGAAGATTAGAAAAGCAAAATCAAGGTACGAGTTGTCAACTCAAGGTACGAGTTGTCAACATGTTGAGGCATATTGCGGCTCAGCTTGAGTTCGATGCTCACTGGTGGAGCTTACTAGCGATTCAGTAAAGACGGACAGGTCAAACAGATAAAACACTATTTACATACTGTAGGTACAGAGCCGGATTAGGAGGAGCTATGAGTATAGGGTCTATAACCCCGCAACCCCCTAAAAAAATTTTTCCGCTAGCGTCAGAATCTGGCCTGCAAAAAGGCATGGGGCCTCCCGGAAAATTTGCCCTGGGGGCACTGAAGTCTTTTTTTTTTTCGTTCTTTTTTTTCAAGTCTCATCCTTAGCAGCTTAAAGTCAGGCTGATACTTGCACAACTTTTTGCCTCGACTTGCCGTAGCAAGTCGTGCTATATTGAGGGCACGACCAGGGAGGCTTCTGCACTGTTCACGACTAATTCACGCCTAATTCACGACAACTTCAAGAGTAGTTCACGAATGCGTGCCCATCAGTATTCACATTGACACGAACTGGCACGACGAGTTCACGCATAGTTTGCGTATAGTTTACGCACTTCACGCATTGGCACGACGAGTTTGCGCAATTTGGACGGTGTCGTGCGAACTTGGACACGCCAGATAAAATAGGGCACCCCAATCCCTGGTCATTTTTGGATTGGTTGTGGAAAAGACAACATGCTGAAGGTCAGAGACACAATCATCGCAGGTAGAGAAGATGCCTCTATCTGGCAGCTGCTATGGCTGTTGTTGAAGAGCAGCAAAAAAGGCTTGAAGAGGCAGGAGAGCAAAAGGCAACCCTACCTTAAAGAAGGACACAAAGTAAGTGTGGGTCAGGGAATGGTTGACCAGAAGGCACGAGTTTGGACAGCATGACAGTCTACTGACTGAACTCCATCAGGAAGATGAAAGAGGCTACAAAAATTACCACAGAATCACTCCTGACCTGTCTCAAAAGATGGTTGAGAAGTTAACCCCTCGCCTCCAGAAGCAGTTCACCTTCATGAGGGAACCGCTTCAAGTTGATCTCAAGCTAGCTGCCACCCCCGGTTCCTAGCCACTGGCAATTTCTATTCAAATCTGCAGTACAGCTTCTAGGTTCAAGCAAGTACCAAATGTAACTTCATACCCGAGGTGTGTAAAGCCATCTTCGTGGTCTACAAAGACGAAGTGTTGCGCTGCCCCATAACTGAAAAAGAGTTGAAGGAATTTGCTGCCAGGTTTAATTTCAGATGGAACTACCACAATTGTCTGGGGGCTGTGGATGGCAAGCACATTGCCATGAAGAAGCCACCCAATGCTGGCTCTTACTACTACAACTACAAGGGCTTCCATAGCATTGTAATGATGGCAGTGGCAGATGCGAAGTACAAGTTCCTGTATGTGGTTGTTGGGGCAGAGAGTGGTGCTTCGGATGGATGAACATGGAGTAACTGTTCCCTGCATAATGCTGTGAAAGAGAACAGAGCTGGGGTGCCTCAACCGGCACCACTCCCTAATGATGACCAGCCAGTGCCCTATCACTTCGTATGGTATGACGCTTTCGTTCACCGAACATGGATGATGAAACCATTCTCCCATCGGTCACATATCCTACGAGAACGCATTTACTGCTACAGGTTGTCTCGTGCCCGGCGTGTCGTGAAAAATGCCTATGGAATTTTGTGTCAGAGGTTTCCTTGCTTCTTGACGACGATGCATCGGCACCCCGACACTATCATCCTGATTACCATGTGCGCTTGTGTCCTGCACAACCTCATCCTCATCAGATAACCACCCGCAAATTCATACGTGGACAGCGAAGATCCGGACACACATGATCTTATCTGTGGTGGATGGAAGTTTGATCGACACCTGCAGGGTGTGCTGCCTCTCACCGGCTATCATATCCAGAAAGATGCAAAGAATCAGCGAGACTACCTTTCACATTTCTACATCTCCCCTCCTGGAACTGTCTTTTGGCAAGAAAGATTTGTAATAGCTCCATGAGCGGCATCCACTGTTGTTCCATTATTGAAATACAACAAAACGACCCCGCCTTTACTTTTTCTTTTGTTTGGGTGAATGGGGGAGAGTTTTGAAACTTGAAATAAAATAACAATTCATTAACATGAAAACAGCAAAAATTGGGCCATAGCCCCCCCCCCCCCCCCCTTTTGCCAAGTGATTGAAATATGCCAGACTCTTTTGATGGTTTCTGCAGCTTATGGCCAGGGACGGATCCAGGGGGGTGAGATTAGGGGTATGCATCTTTCGACCAGCCATTTTCAAAAATGCTTTAATGTATACAATTTTTCCATAATTTCGAACCTCTTTTATAGCAACAAGTTTTACGTCCTAAGCACGCATAATCGAAAATGTGCGAACAAAATGCATCATATTTAGCGAAGCACTCAGAATTAGGGTCAAAAAAAATATAGAAAATTTCCCTTAAAATTATTCATAAAGCACAAAAATAGCCATTACAGCATGTAAATTTTCAAAAATTTTCCGGGGTAGCATGCCCCCGGACCCCCTAGAGTCTTTCTTGCTTCTCAATCAGCCTTAAATTTGTTCCGCCGAAAAAAAAGCTTTAAAAAATTTGAAAATTATGGCCCCCTCTATTAAAAATTCTCGCTACGCCACTGACTTTCCATCTTTCTTTTGTTTTTGTGATTGGGGGAGTATTTTCAATTAAGACGTAACAATTTGTTAACATGAAAACAGTAAACACAGTCCAACTATTTACAAATATTTAAAAGTCTCAATATTATTTAAAATATTTAACGACCACCTTTTCTATATTATTCAAAATATGTTACGACCAATTTTGTGCCATCCTTTTCAGATCACATGTATATTAGGTTTAACCGGGTGTAAGACCAACCTTGCCTACACGCGGTGGTGCCCGGTGGAAACAACATGGTTATGTTGGCTAAAGAGGCTCTGGCATTTTTGCTTTTACTTTTTTATTATTTTCCAATCCACTAGTCCAAGCAACGGCCTTACTTGTTGAATTCGCTCCTTGAAGCATTTTGGCTTCTTATCCTAACGGTTGAGAGGTCGAGTTGTGAACGAGGGAGTGGATAAAGCAGGTTTGGCATTAGCGAAGAGGCTAGTGATAATCACCAAAAAGTTGTTTAAAATGGACATGTCGGATAACGTGACTGCATTTCAGGTGACTGCGATGGAATCTCAAAGATGTAGAGGGTACGGGTCTAAAACGCGCTCCGTACCGCGGCCGCAAGATAGTTCAGAGGCCCGCCCCTGATCTAGCCAATTGGGGGGGCTGCCTTCATCAGCTTGTGGCAATCTCCATGCAATTGTAGCTCCCGTTGGCGACTGGGAGGGGGCCTGTGGTTGTATTGAGGGGGCATTCCTGAGGCCACTACACAGAATGACAAGTCCATTGCATATGGCCGAGTGGTATGGAGCGTCTGTCTCTTAAGCTGTAGACTCGGGTTTGATTACGAGTCGGGTCAAACCAATGACTTTAAAATTGGTATTCACAGCTTCCCTGCTTGACGTTCAGCATTAAAGTGACAGTGTGGTGAACAAGCCGGCAAGTTTACTTGTTGTGCCGTTGGGAAAGGCACTTAGCGGGATTTCCCCATCTTGGTGTGGTAGACAAATGGCTGGCAACTCCTAAGCGAGCTCGTATAGCGCATTGATCGCTTTCTCGTAATAGGAGGATAAATATGCAACTGACTAACTAACTATGTAGTTCCCTGGGTTCAGCTGCGGGACTTATCGTGGCCAAAAATGACTTTTCTTTTTTTTTTACCATGATCTTTAGGTTTTTCCCAGATAAAAAGAAAAACCAAACTTTACATGAAATGGAAACAAATAAAAGAAAAACGAAAACAGTACGGCTTGTTCCCCTAACAAGAGATGAAACACTGTCGCAACCAACAGTTCTTGAATTGTTAAGCGGCAGTGTAAGCACTCCTACTAATGAAGCTTCTACTCCAGAAGGAATTAGGGTGGAGGGAGTAGTGAAAAATTGCCTTTTGCCTGGAAATCTCCTTTGTTGAAGGAGAAGTCTTCGGCATTCAAGGAGGCAACAGTGTCAGCGGCATCGTCGGCTGAAAATTCGAATACCGCTCAAACTTCTAGTACTTCTCCTCAGAATCCATCAACGTCTACGGACGTTGGTAGCACGTCTGAGTGGCGTCCAGGAAAAAACTATGAAAGAAATCAGAGGAGAAAGCAAAGAAAGAGATTGCTGAAAGAAATTAAGAGTATTACTCTATCTAATCCAGGACGTGATCTCCCAACTGCCTCCAACTCTGTATCCATGAAAAGGTCTAGGGAGTCCTCAAGTACTCAATCGATCGACCCCAACATCAAACCCTAAACAATAGCGTGGTCGGGTCGAACCCGAACATGCTGAGCAAGAGGGAACAAAGCAAGCAGAGGAAGCGGGGACTAGCATTGCAGCATCATATGCTACAGCTGTTCGAACTAGCAACCAGAAGCTTGTGGTAACACGGGAAAGAATCCAATGGGGATACTCCGATGGAAGAATCTGATTTACGGATAATCCAGGGGGCTATCAGCCAGAAGATCCTGAAGACAAAACTAGATTTCTCGGTTCGTATCGAGAGACATTTATCTACTCGGGTAAAGTTCTCTTGATATGCTACGACGAGAAGTCTCTGGAGTGGGCACAAGAAGTTGTGCGGACAGTGCCTCCACCCTCGATGGACCATCGAGGGTACGAAGCAAGAGGCCCAAAAGATATAAAATCAGAAACCTTTGGGGTCTGGCTTCCAGACAACGAAGGTCTGGAAATCAAAAATGTCCTGGAACTGGTTGACCGGTGCAATCCGGACATCCACCTCAAAGACATTAAATTGAAATATAACGCGAAAGGTTCTGGTGGAATGCTACATGTTGTAGCAGTCCAAGAACCTTCGCTTAAATCACTAGAAAAATGGGACTGGGCACCTTTCGCTGGATTTAGGAGGGTGTAGTTCCAGAAACAAAAACAAAGTGACAAATCAAAAAAGGAGCGGTGTTCAGAAGTACCCACAGAGACGCAGATGGATACCGCAACTCATGCGGCAACACAGAATGAGGGCGTCAGTGTTGCTTCAGGAGGAGCTGAGGAGCCTGAGAACCCTAACCAGGTTATGAAGGAAACCAGCTCCAACTGAAGCAGCCTGACAATCAACTCACTAGAGTGAAATTGTTGTATTTCCAAAGTTCATAATTTGTATGAATAATAGACTTACAACAGACATTTACCCTAGACAAAAACAAATCCCAGCACATAACACCAAGTCGATTGGTCTTAAATGCTGGCAAGTTAACCTTCACAGAAGTAGGGCAGCAAGCTATAACTTATGTGAAGTAACGAAAAACATATCGTCAGGAATAATCCTAATTCAGGAACCCTGGACGTATGGTGGCTCAATCAGAAGTAAACTCAGGAGATGGAAACTCTTCCAAGGTAACACCAAAGATAAACGTCTCCGAGCAGGCATTTATATTACTCCTGATATTACATGCTCTCTCATGCCACAATTTTCTAACGAAGACGTGGTAGCAGTGAGGGCCCGAAGTGTAAGAAGAGAAGGAGGTTGCTTTATCTTTGCATCGACTTACATGGCTCAGGAAGAACCAGCTCCACCAGAAACTCTGAAAGAGCTGGTAGCTTTCAGTGATAAAGAAAAAATTCCTTTATTGATAGGAACTGATGCAAACGCACAGCACACATTATGGGGTACCACCAACGTCAATCCAAGAGGTTTGGAACTACTCATGTACTGCGCAAGTGCGAATCTATATTTCTGCAATGTGGGCAATAAACTCACTTTCAGAACTAAAACAGGAGAAGAGGTACTAGATTTGACACTAATTAACCGAAATGCATGGAACTGTATAAAAGATTGGCATGTCAGTGATGTGCCTTCCTTTTCAGATCACATGTATATTGGGTTTACAGTTCAAAGTAGTACCAAAAGAACAAAAATGATCAGGAACATTAGACGTACTTCTTGGAATAAGTATGTCAGTGAACTTGAACAGAGATTATGTGAATTGAATGGAGCAACAGTCAACATATCGTCAATTGATGATATAGAAGCACTGGCATCAGCTGTTCAATCAGAGATATTGAAATCTTACAATTTGGCTCGTCCAATACGTAAGATTAGACGTAAGACGGAAAATATTTGGTGGAATACAGAGTTAGCCGGCCGCTCAACGTAAAGCCATTAAATATAAACTGGAAAAGGACTGGGAAGCTTTTAAGCAGGCCCAATTGTGTTTTAAAGATGCCGTTAGAAAAGCCAAGAGAGATTCTTGGCGTCTCTTTACGGAATCGATGAATAGTCACTGTGCAACCGCTCGGCTGGCTAAATTAATGCGTCGAAACGAAACGGTACGAGTAAGTAACGTTTTAAGACCTAATGGTGAATACACCAAGTCAACTGCTGAGACTATAAATTGCTTCTTGGACACTCTAGCACCGGGAAGTCGAGAGGTAAGATGTAATCACGCAGCAGAAGAAACAGATGAAAACATTGAGGTAACAATGGATGACGAAGTTGTTAATTCCATGTGTTCACTTGAAAAGATGGAAAGAGCAATAAACGAATTTCTGCCTTTCAAGACGCTGGGTCCAGACGGTATTTACCCGGTGTTTTTGCGAAAAGGTTAAAATAATATAATGAACATATATCCAAAATATTTTCCAGACGGGCTTGAAGTACAGTTATGTGCCAAAAGTATGGAAGGAAAGGACTGGTATTATTATTCCTAAACCCGGTAAAGAAAACTATCATGAAGTTAAGTTTTTCCGGATGATCACTTTAACTTCTTTTCAACTCAAATGGTTGGAGAGGTTATTACTTTATCATTTTAATGATGATTCTAATTTGCAGGCAAGGTTTTCTGCGTTCCAACATGGATTCAGAGCAGGAGTTTCGACTGAAACTGCACTGCACGAATTTGCACGACGCATCGAACTTAGCCTAGCAAAGAAAAGAACAGCACTAGGAATATTTCTAGATATTGTTGGTGCTTTTGATAATATCACACATAATGGCATTGCCGATGCATTGCAAGAATTGGAGGTGTCGCCTTTTCTCGTTCGCTGGATTGAGAACTTATTGAGACACCGCACAGTTCAAGTAGAGCTAAATGGTGAGAAGGTTAAAAGAGAAGTAGTAAAGAGGAACCCCCAAGGTGGTATCTTGTCCCCTTTTCTATGGAACTGTGTTTCAAACTCCTTGCTGGTGGACCTACGCAATAGGAGTTTTCATGTACAAGCCTATGCCGATTATGTAGCAATTTTGGTCACTGGCACTAACATGCTGTGGATCAAAGGTAGCGCTCAAAAAGCGCTAAAAATATTGCAAGTAATTGGGCTCTCAACCAAGAGCTGCAATTCAGCAGTAAAAAGACTGGAATTGTTCTGTTTACTAGCAAAAGGAGGCCTGCGTTTGGAACCTTGCGTTTAAACGGACGTCAGCTAGAAATTTGCAAACAAGCAACATTACTAGGTGTAACCTTAGATAGCAAGCTTACTTGGAAACCTCATATAACACGAATTGCTCGCAAGGTGACTGTTGCGTTGTTACAATGCAGATAAATAGTGGACAGAGCGTGGGGGCTGAATCCAACTAACATGCGATGGGTATACACTGCAATGATACGATCTGTCATTACATATGCGTGTGTATCCTGGGTTGGTGGAGTAAATAAATAATATCTTGCGAAAAAACTTTCAAAATTATATACAAAGTCTAGCGTGTCTTATGATTTCTTCAGTATTTTACAGCACTACCACAGGAGCTTTAGAGATGCTGCTGAACATCATGCAAATCAATGAATTCATACTGTCAGAGGCAGTAAAAGATTCATACCGGATATCCCGTGTGAACCTTTGGTCTGGCGAGACAATTGGTTCGTCAAGAAAGACTAAAATTTTGCAATGATGCAAAGGAAAACTTGCCGTTGCTGAGTATGCCAGCAGATCTAATAACCAAAACAAAGGTATTTAAAAAGCAGTACAAATGCCTTGTTATGGAACGCAAGGACGCAGTGCAGTATGAGAATGCGTTAGAACCAAGCATAATCAGATGCTACACTGACGGATCCAAGATAAATGGAAGAGCCGGTGCAAGTTTTTACATAGAATACGCATCAGGCTGTTATACAGATCAAAGTTTTTTCCATCTGGGAAGATATAGTACTGTCTTCCAGGCAGAAGTCTTTGCTATAGCTGAAGTAGCGAAGAAACTGATCATGGAAAAAAGTCTAAATGAAAAAATAATAATTTAGTGGATAACCGAGCAGCAATTCTGGCAATCCAAAATAGTATTGTGAAATCAAATACAGTAATATCGTGCATCAAAAACCTAAACATATTTAGTAAAGACAATCACGTCACTATTGCCTGGACGTCGGGTCACACCGGCATCCAGGGTAATGAGAAGGCGGATATCTTGGCCTAATCAGGATCAGCAGTAATCTGGTTGGGGCGTGAACCTTTCATACCAATCCCATATGCTAATTGTCGCGCTGCGATAAAGGATTAAAGTGTTAAAAGATGGAGGACATCTTGGATGGAACGAAAGGACTGCTTGAGAACAAAAGAATATGCAGAGTGGGCTTCGCCCCAATTAACTCAACGACTTTTGGGTCTCAGAAAACCTAGATTAAATGAAGTGTTGCAAGTCTTCACAGGTCACTGCAACTTATATAAACACAGGAAGACCATTGGATACGATGCATCATCGACATGTCCAAAATGTAACCTGGAAGAAGAAACTCCAAATCACCGGGTTGGAGAATGTAATTACTACCAAGACCTACGAAAGAAGGTATTTGGTTCAGAAAAAAAACACAATAAAGTCGGTAGTCAAAAAACTAAATATAAACCTAATGACAAAGTGCCGGAAGACTTGCTGAATACGGCCAGTTGTTCAAGTTCAATAAATCAGATAGCGGTGATAGTTGTAATGGGCCTAAATAATGGCCTACACAATGTGCCAGTGAAGATTGATGCTGGTGAGTCCTCTCTCTGGCACCACCGCCCTTTAATAATAATAATAGCGCAAGCACATCATGACGTATATCGCTTCGTCACTGTTTTGTTAGTTTCAGTCCAGTTATTATTTTATGTGTTTTTGATTTTCATTATTTCTTGGCTAAAAGATATAAACTATTAGTCTTTTAAAATCTCTGACAGCCAAATGTCTTTCATTGTGTGAAGCGTCTCACTCAATGTCCTAGCTGGTATCGCTGCCTCGGTATACCCGTTGGTCTGGTGGTCTGTCGATTTCCTTGAAGGTGAAGTGGATTGAAGTTGAAATGCCCTGTAGCCTGTTGTGGACGGAGCCCGGGCTCGGGGCTGGGAAGCTGAGTGGTGTCACAGGTGTCTTGAAGGTGGCTGACAGCGACGAGACTGAAGATGTTGGTGAAGGAGCCTGGACAAGGGTGACTGACGGTGCAGGTTGCATCCCTGATTTCTTGCATCCCGTACTCCGTGGTACGGGTCCAGGAGGACTGGCCTGAAGACTGTGGTGACTGGGGCGGCATCCACGTCAGAGGTGATGGTTGACGGGCTGGAGATTGCTGCGCAGACTGCTGCTGCTGAGGCAGTGCATGCCAGGTAGCTAGTTGAGGTTGATGCCAGAACGTCTGCTGCTGAGGGAGGTGCCAAGGTTACTGCTGCTGTGGGGCAGGCTAAGTCATGGGTGGCTGTTGCTGTGGTTGCTGGAAGAACTGATTTTGCTGTCTGTGCGGTGGACAAGGTTAAGGCAGTCAATCTGGAATTCATGCCATGAGTCCTCTGGGATGCCATGCATGTGCCCTTCCAATAGGTACGCAAAATCGTGCACGATCTTCTGTTGACCGATGTAGGAGTGGCTGACCCCCAAGGAATATACTTTGGAGAGGATCTGAAGCATGCAAACGTTTAAACAATTTAGTGCAGCATTTCAATACAACTATTGTGCATGTCATTACAAAAGAAATAGATCTAACCGGATTACAATCTGCATGTAGACATTAGGATTCTCATCTGCAAAACTGCGTCACTGAGGTCGCTCTGCGTCACCCCGCTGTCGGCTGTTGTGGTGGCTGTTTTTGTTGTTGGTGACCTGGGCCGCTCCTGGACTGCAGCTGACTCTGAGACAGCAAACTGGGAACTGTCTCTCCACGGACGATGCGTTGCGTCAGGAAACTCCAGGTCTCCATGATCTGGTTGTCACGAGCAGTTCTCTGTGGCTGGCCAGCCTCACTCTTCTTCTCTTCCTCATAATCTTCCCACCCTGGTTCTCATGTTCTCGTAGTACTTCTTGCATTGGGAACCAGTGGCAGGAGGCTCTAGCTGCTCTCCGACGCGGGCCCACCGGCTATTTTTGGCCGTTACGTTGAGCCACTCCTTCTGCTTCTTGTCAAACAGCTGGGAATTCTCTTTCACAAGTTCGGCCAACCTCAACTCAGCCTCTTCTATCCAGCGGTACTCAAGGATTTCTTTCTTAGACACCCGGGCCCGCTTCTTCTGCTGCCTGGTAGCCTCGTCTTCACTCGATTGCTGTCTCTGGCTTTCGAATGGATCCTGTTGCGTCTCCAGGATAACATCAAAACTTGATATGGATGACTCGGGAGAATGATCTCTTTCAGCGGTCTCTGCCTCTGGTTTGTTGGTTTCTGGCCTTATCTGCTTTGCTCTTCCTCTTCCTCGAGTCTGCTTTTTGTTGGGCATGTTTTCTCTGTGATATAGGCTAAAATGTCTCTTCGCTGGCGATCTCTAGAATGACGAGCAGCGTCCAGTAAGCCTTATATAAACCTCGGCACCGACGCGAGCGTCACTGTCGCGCAGTAGTCGTGAACTGCTCTTGAGTTACAAAATTTTCAAGAACTTTTCAACATACACAACCCTAATAAGCTATCACAGCATCATAGGAATATCTTAGTTGTGAATGTGACTTATGCATGTCCCACCTTATTTTCTTTACCTAACCCGTATTAACCAAAAGGGGGCAGAATCACTCTTCCCCAGGCGCTTTTGGTTAATACGGGTTAGGTAAAGAAAATAAGGTGGGACATGCATAAGTCACATTCACAACTAAGATATTCCTATGATGCTGTGATAGCTTATTAGGGTTGTGTATGTTGAAAAGTTCTTGAAAATTTTGTATTTTATTGGAATCTTGTGCTTTACATAATTTTGCTCTTGAGTTGTTCGTAAACTAGTCGTGGCAGTTCGTGACGGTCGTGATATGGCGAGCATTGGCACGCATCTTTCCGCATCGTCCCGACGACTTCACGACCAGTTCACGAAGAGTTTGCGCATAGTTCACGACTTCGAATCCAAATTTTGTCGTGACCAAAATTTTGAACATTTCAAAATTCTCGTCCCGACATGACGCGCAGTCACGACGGGTTCACGCATACTTCACGCCAGTTTACGATTAGTTTGCGCTCTGGCACAACCCGAGTCGTGACAGTGCGTGCCACAAAATCGTGAAAGCGTAAATGTAGCTTAAGTTTTTATATTTGTGGAGTATATGCATCATGTGGTTGGTGTATTGGGATGCGAAGCTGGTTTCACGGGTTTGTTGCCCAGCTAGGTCGCCCAAAGTTTTATTACGGCGCGCTACGTAACACATTCCTTTTGGTGCACAATGTAGTTGGCGCATGGAGATCACGTGATCTGCTGTTTGCTCGATTGTGCCACACTCGCAATCCGGCGAAGAAACGAGACTCCATCAGGGCATGGAGGAGCAAAATCGATCCATGCCGGTTCCTTAGCGATTCAGCTTTACGCATGCTAACCTGGGCAAAACCATGTCAAGTGGATGTTGGCTGGCTCGTGATGTAAAATCTCGGGGCCTAGATGAGCTCATTTTACGCTAGCAACAAATCTTTGTATAGTACCGCTGCTCACTCTACTCAAATAGAATCATTATCATAATTTAGTTAATTAGTAGCAAATAAACAAATAAATCGATTACTTTTGTATTGCCATTTGTCACTAAACCAAAATTAGTTATGAATGATACAGTGACAGAATACTAGTCAGCGATATTCCCTTGCAGTACCGCGCGCAGGTTTCAGATCCTCTGTGACGGGTTCGATTCACGGATGGAGCTGATCGCATTGGACATACATACCGGGTGGCTGCTGACTCGAAGAGCGCAAGCTCACTTCGCAGTCTCCCTCAATTACTGCTGAATTTTCAGTTCAATATAATTTGAAATTTGAAAATAACTAGCAGTCCTGAACAACTTTTTGATAACTTGACACAGCTGGAAGTTTTTCTGCCACACCGGCAGAAAATTCCTGGAAAACTGAATCCTCTGGAACACTCACAATTCTCTTTCTTACGCAAACAAATAATTGACTTTCCAAAAAATCATTAGGCTAATTTTAACTTGTCTCAGTTATTTTTTAAAATGCCGTTCCACGTGTTCTACTGTACTGGTTGCAGCTAAAAGAAACGATCAATTGATTGCTATGGATCTCTCTGTGGTCGTATTGCGAATCACTGTTCTTGACTGTCAGGCAATGAGGCGTGGAATCGAATCCAATATTTGATTAAATTGAGCATCGATCTCGCCACCCCACCTAGTTTTAATCATCACTTCCTTCTCACAGCTTTGCGTTTTATTTTTGCTGCACATTTATCCTCCTATCACAAAAAAGCGATCATAGCGCTATAACGAGCTCGCTTACGAGTTGCCGGCCGTCTATCTACCACACCAAGATGGGGAAATTCCGCTTAAGTGCCTTTCCCAAGGCACAACAAGTAAACTTGCCGGCTTGTTCTCCTCACCTTTAATGCTGAGTGTGAAGCAGGAAAGCTGTGAATAGCAATTTTTAAGTCATTGGTTTGACCATACTCGAATCGAATCCGAGTCTACAGCTTCAAAGGCAGACGCTTGTGCCACTCGGCTATCTTAGCGAATAATTCTTACTGGAAACTACTCAAACTTGCTTAGGTTGAGAAACAAGAATACTTTGCGCAAAATATCACGCAATGATGTTTTTACCGCAAAAAATTCAATTGCAGACAACAGTGAAATGTAAAAATTTTTAAGTTTGTTTGCACAACGTTCAGTGTTACATATTATTTAAAAAATACCGTTTAGTGTTAGCTATTATTTAAAAAATACTCAGTTCTATTGGTTTCTTACCTTTCACTAAGACTTTGTGGGCCATCATGCATCAAAAATTGAATGTTGTAATTATTACACTACTTCATCCACACTTTCCGAAACAAACAACTTTCGTAGATTACCTCATGCCTGTAACTCATCATACGTTGTAAATTCTTTCGATAGATCTATACCAGGGGTGAACAATTTCTCTAGTCGGCGGGCAGAAGGTGAAAAACTGAATGTCGCGAAATAGAAAATTGTATTGCTTCGCTGACAGGACGATTGATAAAAATTGTATGACAAACCGTAGGAATTAATTCGTTCTTAGATCTGACCTCACGAAAAAACCAAGACCTTCTTCACCAAACGAATGTAATAATCGACACAACTTAACTCACTTAGCTACGGTACTCACCGCACTACTTTTTCAATAAACACAAGCTCCACTGCTCACTTCAGTAACACTATACAACAAGGGCTATACCCTTCAGCATACTACAATAGTGCTTACTCTGCGCACACTAAATCGACACTCGAATAACTACGCTCGAATAATAATAATTTTAAGATCGAAAATTCACGCCTATTCATACTCTAAATTTAAGTTCGAGAACGTTCTATAACATTCTTAAGAAGAAACAAGAAGAGAAATCATATGACATACAAAAATTCGCATCAAGCTATAGTAAATACAATTGTGACGTCACAAGCACAAATTTTAACCCAGCGAAATTACGTAATGGACAGATCTGTCCAGAATATTCACGAAAAAAAATGCGTCAGTAGACAATTATGACTTCATAATGCAACCTTACGAAACAATCCCACGAATAAAACTTCGGAAAACAACGCATCGGTCTATAACCTTCTACAGTAGACAAAGCATTTAAAACAAAAACATACTAAATAGTTATATCGTTACTCTCCCCCCTTGTTAAAAATATTATTCAACGGAAAATATAATACACACACAAAAAAACAATATCACTTAATTACATAATTCTTTCACACAACAAATTTCAAAACACGGCACAAATTAACAATTTTCAGAATCAGCTACTAAGCGGCTTAAATAGTTCGCTACAACATTGCCTTTGCCAGAAATGTCCTTCACGGTATAGCCGTACTTCTGTAGTCCCAATGCCCAGCGCATAATTCGATCGTTTTGAAACTTGGCATCCTTTAGAAAAGTAAGGGGTTGATGGTCAGTCGGTAAAACTAATGGCTTACCGGCCAGATACAGACGAAATTCCGATACTCCCCACACAATACCAAGCACTCCTTCTCGATGGTGGAATATTTCTGCTCTGCATATGTCAGCTTCTTGCTTCCGTATGCGATTGGGAAAAATCTTCCTCCGTGTTCCTGCATAAGCGCAGCCCCAAATTCACAGTTCGACGCATCGGTACGCAAAATGAAGTCTTGTTGTGATCTGGCAGACGCAGAATGGGCCTGCGCACCAGGCTTTCGCGTAGGGTCACAAATGCCTTTTCTTGAGCATCTTCCCATCTCACACTTTCCGGCAGTCCCTTTTTTGTCAAGTCACTTAGTGGCGCCGCCATTGCCGCGAATGATGGCATGTGGTCGCGGTAATAGTTGGCAAGACCCAAGAACGATCGAACCTCTTTTTTTGTTGTGGGTCTCTTCGCACTGCGTATCTTCTCCAAGTTCTCCTCGTTGATGGAACTGCAATTTTCTCCGATGGAATGTCCTAAAAACTCGACAGATTTTGAGCCAAATACGCGCTTAGTAGGTCGAATAACTAAGCCTGCTTGTCTTAGTTTTTTCAAAAGTTTATCAAGCACCTGCAGATGAGTAGGCCAGTCCTTTGTATGGACAATCAGATCGTCTGTATAGCACTCGACATTGTCCATGTCTTGAAGTAGCTTTCTCATGCCACGAACCAACGTTGCTCCAGAGTTCTTCATTCCCAACGGCATACGCAGGAACTCATAACAGCCATCCGGGGTCACGAACGCGGTCTTGTGTATATCCTCCTCAGCGACCGGTATTTCCCAATATCCTTTACTCAGACCTATTGTCGAATAGTATTGGCAATTTCCTAACTTCCCAAACTAGACTCGGCCGTAGTCATTGGCGCAGGATCTGTGACCGAGACTAGGTTAAGCTTTCGATAATCGACGCACATCCTGTTGGAACCATCTTTCTTCTTGACAATAACCAGCGGAGAAGCATAGGGTGAGCTTGATTCCCTCGCGATTCCGGTATCCATCATGTTCTTTATCTCCTCCCGAATCTCACCTCTTTTGGCATAAGGCAAAGGATAAGGCTTGCACCTAATCAGGCGATCGTCAGTAAAATCAATCTTACGGGGTATGCTAAATCACGCTTGCCTTTCCTGGGATTTCCGTAAAGATTTCCTCATGCCTTCTTAGAACTTCCATAACTTCGTTCCGCTGTTCACCATTTAACTCTGCCCCAAAGCACACATCTTGGATGCTTTCCTTCGATTGAAACGTCACCAGCCCCAGCAAGTCCTCCTCATTAACACTGACTCCTCAGCAACATCACTCTTTACTTCTACCAAATTTGTCCCTACTTGCCCAACTGCAGCCGCCTGAGGATGGCCCCCCTGGACACATCCGTAGCCCACCTGGGTTTCCCCCGAGGCTCCCTTGGGATATCCCTCCGCCCAGGCGTTGCACTCCTACCTCTCTCCACATAAAGCTTCAACATGTTGATGTGGTACGTCTTCACCTTCTTGTTGACTTCGGCCTGGTAATTGTTTCCCCATTTGGTTCCCTTGATCTCAAACGGACCTTTCCATTGCATAAGAAGCTTGTATTGGTCAGTGGGAAGTAACACCAAGACTTTATCTCCCACCTGGACACTCCGTTTCTTTGCTTTCCGATTGTTCAAGTTTTTGTTTCTTCCTTCGTTCTTTTCTAGTTTAGCTTGAGCCAACTTCATTGTCTCGTCCAACCTTTCCCGCAGTTCGAGGACATACTGGTAACTTGTTGTAACTTCCGTAACCTCTTCTTCCTCAGACCATAACTCCTTCAAAATTTGGACAGGGCCTCTTACCGTCCTTCCATACAGTAGCTCAAAAGGTGAGAACCCTGTGGCTTTTTGCCGTGCCTCTCTGTAAGCGAACAAGAGGGTATTGATGAAACGATGCCACTGACGTGGTTGCTCGTGGCATAACCTCCTTAACATCCGTTTGAAGGTTCCATTGAATTTCTCCACTAATTCGTTGCAAGCGGGATGGTAAGGGGAAGTCGTAAGTCTCCTGATGGACAGTAACCTAGAGACCTCCTTCATGCAGTCCGATGTAAACTGGGTTCCAAGGTCGCTCAGAACTTCCTCCGGTACTCCAACCCGACTGTACATGTCTAACAACGCTTCTGCTACAGTCTCTGTATCGATGTTCTTCAGCGGAACAGCTTCTGGGTATCTTGTCGCATAGTCCACTAAGGTCAGGATGTACCTGTGCCCTTTGTCGCTAGCCGGTGCTGTAGGTCCCACTACATCTATTGCCACTCTCTTGAAAGGTTGATCAATCAATGGCATGTCCCCTAAAGGTGCTCGTGGCACTGAGACTCTGGCGACAGTCTTCTGGCAAACATCACAAGACCGAAAGAAATTGGTCTGAACTCGATCCTCCGTCTTCTTCCCCCCGAAGTGTCCCCCAAAAAGAGAGTCATGAGCCACTCCCATAACTCTTTCTCTTAAAGAATTCGGAACCAAGATCTGCTTACAGGGGTCTCCGACGTCATCCTTCCTTTGACGTATCCGGTACCGAATTCCTCCTGGCTTCTCATATGAAACCACATATCCCTTCCTTGTCTCAGTTCCTTTCAATTGTTGTAACTTCTGCAAGGTGGAGTCTTCCTCCTGCATCTTGATGAAATCTTTCTTGTTAATCGACATCTTATCCGTCACTTCTTTCATCTCAAGTGGTTTGGGGTCCTTGCCACTCCGTGCTTGCGCTCTTATAGCCACCGCAGTCACCACTCCCCATTCTGGAGTTGGATCGTCTGATCTTCTAGCTCCAGGCACGTTCCCAATGATTAAGTCAAAGAGGGGGTCCCGCAAGCACAAGGCTTCAACAGTTCCAACGTAGAATGGTGTGTCCACTTCTAGTTCAGCCACGGGAGCTCACTTAATCGTGCGAACTTTATCGCTTAATCGTGCGTCATGATATGCCCTATCTCTCCGGAAAATCCGCTTCATCCATCAACTCTCTTCTAATAATTACTCCACTGCATCCAGTACCTCGCAACACCTCCACTTTCTTACCTCCGATCTTGCCCGACAACACAGGTAAGTTATCTTTAATTTCCACCATACACGCACCATTCAGCACCTTGATCTTTTCTCCAGACTTCAGTTCTAGCGTCTCCATTCCCAATCCGACTTATTTTTCGTCACTTCTCCGTGGAACTTGCATCGCGCATGCAACTCGTTGAGCTTGGGTCGGATTCCCCCCGGGACCACGCCCCCCCCGCTCTGGATCCAGGTTGAGAGCGCTGTAATGCTGTTTTGCACTCATGAGCTTCATGTCCCATTGCCCCACATTTAAAGCAATAAAACCGGCGGCCACAACCACATGGTTCATTTCGTGACGTTGATGCTTTGCTAAGGCACTCCACTGCCATCACACACGTAACACCTCATTGCGTCTTTATGAGTTCTAGGTAAACTGGTCTTCACATCCTGCTTTGTCACTGGCGCTTTCGTGGTCAACTTCTTCCCGTGGGCATTTAGGTATAGTTCCGCCGGCTTTACCAACTCCTCCAAATCCTTAGGACTCCTCTCCTTTAAGAACACCGACACATCCTTAGGGCAGGAGTTTGTAAACTGCTCCCTCACCATCAACTCCGACACCCCCTTAAAAGTTTTGTCCCCACCGGCTAGTTCGACCCACATATCGAAGTAGTTGGAGATTCTTACAATGAACTGACTAGGAGATTCCTGTTCCTCCGGCTTAGCTCCTCGGAATCTTTCACGGTAACCCTGTTCCGTGAAGTCATACCTCTGCAGAAGAGCCTTCTGTAGCTTATCATAATCCCTTGCTTGTTCGTCTGACAATCTGGAGTAGACATCCAATGTTCGGCCTGAAAGTAATGGGCTTGGACGAGTAGCCCACGTTCCCAGCCTGCAACAGTGGCATATCTCTCAAAGCGAAGCTAGTAGCTATCCAGGTTATCCTTTTTGTCCACAAAACCAGGAAGCACTAAGGCTTTAGTTCTTGCAACCGTGCAACCGTGTGCCGCCTGTTGGTCTTCCGATGAAGCACTCGTTTGTTCATTCAATCTCTCGCTTGCTTATCGCAACTTTTCCATCTTCAGCTTGTGTTTTCTCTCCGCTTACAGTTCCGCTGCCTCGGTAGCCGATTTCCGTTCCTCGGCTTCGGCAGCCAATTTCTTTTCCTCGGCTTCGGCAGCCAGTTTTTTTTCCTCGGCAGCCAATTTCCGTTCCTCGGCTTCTGCCGCCAATTTTAATTTCCGTTCCTCGGCTTCGGCAGCCAGTTTTCGTTCCTCCGCTTCGGCAGCCAATTTCCGTTCCTCGGCAGCCAATTTCTTTTCCTCGGCTTCTGCCGCCAATTTCAATTTCCGTACTTCATTCTCTCGTATCGTTTTCTATCCCTTGGTCAAGAACTTCGTCTTCTTTCCTTCAAGACCGATTTCTTCTGCCTGCCGTTTCAGATCTTCCAACGTGATAAACACGCTTTCAGTTGCCATGGCAATCCGCTAACGATCAACCGAACAAAGAAAAATAATATCCCGGAAGAGCCCCCAAAATGTCGCGAAATAGAAAATTGTATTGCTTCGCTGACAGGACGATTGATAAAAATTGTATGACAAACCGTAGGAATTAATTCGTTCTTAGATCTGACCTCACGAAAAAACCAAGACCTTCTTCACCAAACGAATGTAATAATCGACACAACTTAACTCACTTAGCTACGGTGCTCACCGCACTACTTTTTCAATAAACACAAGCACCACTGCTCACTTCAGTAACACTATACAACAAGGGCTATACCCTTCAGCATACTACAATAGTGCTTACTCTGCGCACACTAAATCGACACTCGCATAACTACGCTCGAATAATAATAATTTTAAGATCGAAAATTCACGCCTATTCATACTCTAAATTTAAGTTCGAGAACGTTCTATAACATTCTTAAAAAGAAACAAGAAGAGAAATCATATGACATACAAAAATTCGCATCAAGCTATAGTAAATACAATTGTGACGTCACAAGCACAAATTTTAACCCAGCGAAATTACGTAATGGACAGATCTGTCCAGAATATTCACGAAAAAAAATGCGTCAGTAGACAATTATGACTTCATAATGCAACCTTACGAAACAATCCCACGAATAAAACTTCGGAAAACAACGCATCGGTCTATAACCTTCTACAGTAGACAAAGCATTTAAAACAAAAACATACTAAACAGTTTATATCGTTACACTGAAATCCTTGGAGGACCGGATTATTACATGGATAGTATTCAGTGTAAAGCAGGGCTTTGGTTTCGCATCAGCCCGTGATAGGTTTGGACAATTACGGATCAGAATTACCGATTTGGACAATTACCAAACAACGTACCGATCAGATGGCCGAGTGGTATAGAGCGTCTGTTTCTGGATCGGTAGACTTGGGGTTCGATTCCGAGTCGGGTCAAACCAATGACTGAAAAATTGCTATTCACAGCCTCCCTGCTTGATGTTCAGCATTTAAGGGACAGTGTGGAGAAAGACGGTTAGTTTACTTGTTGTGCCGTAGAGAAAGGCACTTAACGGAATTTCCCCATCTTGGTGTGGTAGACAGGTGGCCGGCAACTCGTAAGCGAGCTCGTATAGCGCTTCGTCGCTTTCTCGTGATAGGAGGATAAATATGCCACTAATAATAATAATAATAATAAAATTAGTGGGTCCTTGATCAGGATTAAACAAAATGGACTTGGGCAGCATTTTTTAATGCAAGTTGATAGGCCTATACGCCAAATAACAAAAATTTTTGAGGTTTTGCCACAAAAATTTTTGTGAAGGAGTATATGCATCATGTGGTTGGTGCATTGGGATGCGAAACTGGTTTCACGGGTTCGTTGCCCAGCTAGGTCGCCCAAAGTTTTATTACGGAGTCTAGATGAGCTCATTCTACGCTAGCAACAAATCTTTGTATAGTACCGCTGCTCACTATACTCAAATAGAATCATTATCATAATTTAGTTAATTAGTAGCAAATAAATCGATTACTCTTTAGTACTGTCTACTGTCACTAAACCAAAATTAGTTATGAATGATATAGTGACAGAATACTAGCAATCTTAAATAACTTTTTGTTAACTTGACACAGCTGGAAGTTTTTCTGCCACACCGGCAGAAAATTCCTGGAAAACTGAATGCTATAGAACAATCACAATTCTCTTTCTTATGTAAATAAATAATTGATTTTCCAAAAAATCATTCGGCTAATTTTAACTTGTCTCCGTTATTTTTTGAAATGCGATTCCACGGTTTTATTGCACTGGTTGCAGCTAAAAGAAACAATCAATTGATTATTATGGAACTCTCTGTGGTCGTGTTGAGAACACAGATATTGTAGAGAAAGACTAGATAGCGCAACGTATGGGGCGCCGTGTGTAAAGCTACGCAATATAAAATTTTGCATCATTTTTTTGGTTAAATTACATGCAATATCATATATTGTTGCAATTTATCTATATTGCTGCAATATGTGTTAAATTGTTGCAATTTATCTATATTGCTTCAATTTGTGTTAAATTGTTGCAATTTATCTATATTGCAAAAAAACACTTAAATCGCCTTTTAATTGCCATGGTGATATGCTAACTAAAACAGTCAGTGTTGCCCTTTCCCTTATTCCATGAACTCATGTAGCGTACTGGCCTGAGGCGCTGTTGTACTGACTGTGCAGTGTGCGCTTATTGGTTTGGCTGAAACATTTTGAAATAAAGTGGCTTGGAGTTTGATGGATAAAATACTGTTATAATTGGAAGATACAATTGCGGACATATGCAAAAATATTGACGTATACGGTAGGCAAGTTATGAGCAAGCTACCAGTACCCATGCATGTATCGGTACCAGCCATGAAGCAGTTGCAGGGTATGGAAAGTTGTCAGACTGGATAGCTAGACTCCCACGTGGTTTTGAGCTTATTATTCTTTTAGGTAACTTAATAAAATTAGTAATTTTGGTTTACCCAACCCATTTATCAGTTACTTGTTTCAGTGGCAGCAAAAAAGTATGGGTACTGTTAAGCTACTGGCACCGGTATACTTTGGAATACCAGCAGCTAGACTAGACTAGACTACCGGTATGGGGGTAACAACTAGTATCAGCTCCCAGGTTCAGTTGGGTTAGATTAGGATTAGGTTCAGTTAGGGTTAAATTTAGTTAGGGTTCGTTCAGTTACAAAATATCGGTATCTGAAAAATCTTGTTTTAAAGTACAGTACCAGTAACCCGACATTAGGCCTAGTCCAGCCACCTCAACCTGTGTTTTTGTGACATACTACTATCTCGTTGCTAATGCAGAATGGCTTATGCTGTATAGCTGAAACATGTCAGATTACAGTAACTTCTGTAATCTGTCCACAGAAAGCAGTTAGGCTACATCCTGACATCAGCAGATCAGCACACCGATACACCAGTAGCCAGTGACATTCGGTAAACTGTAAAATTAAAAATGTACCCTAAGTAAATTTAACCCTAACTGAACCTAATCCTAACCTTACCCAACTGGACCTGGGAGCTGATGCTAGTTGTTACCCCCATACCGGTAGTCTGGTCTAGTCTAGCTGCTGGTATTCCAAAGTATACCGGTACCAGTACCCATACTTTTTTGCCCATATTTTTTTGCTGCCACTGAAACAAGTTAGTGATGAATGGGTGGGAGTCTAGCTATCTAGTCTGACAACTTTCCATACCCTGCAACTGCTACATGGCTGGTACCGATACCTGCATGGATACTGGTAGCTTGCTCATAACTTGCCTACCGCATACGTCAATATTTTTGCATATGTCCGCAATTGTATCTTCCAATTATAACAGTATTTTATCCATCAAACTCCATGCCACTTTATTTCAAAATGTTTCAGCCAAACCAATAAGCGCACACTGCACAGTCAGTACAACAGCGCCTCAGGCCAGTACACTACATGAGTTCATGGAATAAGGGAAAGGGCAACACTGACTGTTTTAGTTAGCATATCACCATGGCAATTAAAAGGCGATTTAAGTGTTTTTTTGCAATATAGATAAATTGCAACAATTTAACACAAATTGCAGCAATATAGATAAATTGCAAAAATATATGATATTGCATGTAATTTAACCAAAATTAACCAAAAAAATGATGCAAAATTTTATGCAAAATGATGCAAAATTTTATTCACACGGCGCCCCATAGCAACGCCGCAGAAACTCGCGTAGAGAAAATGAAAGAATTTGAAGTGACGCCGTTATGCGTTGCTGATTACCCAAATTTGCGTGAAGGCGTGTCTGGCAATAGCTAGAAATAGCAACAAAAGAACTGTTTGGCTGAAATATTTTAATGATTTTAACGTTATTTTGGAATTATTGATTGATTTAAAATCACTGAAATCGACAAAGTGCTTACGACTAATTGTACAATGCAAACAGTACGAAATATCTAGGCCTACTTGTTAAAGTATATTTTGTAAGGTTACAGTTAATTTCTTACATATTTCTTTTTAGTAAAGCCGTTGCCAAAATGTATTGTAAAACTCGCTTTTATCACTTAGAGAAGAAAACTGAAGAAGTCAGGTCGAACAAAACGCGACGAAAACTTTCAAAACTAATTTTTTTTAATCATTAATAAAAACGCTGAACCCCGGCATTTTATTCACTTGCACTGTAACGACGTAGTAATCCTTTCTACCTTTCTACCGTCTTTACAGATATTTACGCGTCGACGACCAAGCTGTGAACTTAGGATTGTTATATTATTCGCCAACGGTTTCAACGATTTTTCTTTTGGCAGCGGACTCTCGAACTGTCAAACTGACCTCGAAAGAAACTAATGGTCGAACCCGTGTTCCAAAACTGAGCCCCAGTAAAATTATTTGTAGCACCAACTCGGTAGCTTCGAGGTGACAGTCAACAGACTATTTATGAGGGAAAGGGTCCCGGAAATAAAGATGAGCAAAGACTCTGTAGACAACGGTCTACGTTACGGACAATGGTCCAGAACTAATCGGAGAACGGACAATCAATAGGATCCTAATATATTAACTAAAAGAATTGAGTTGACTTTCTTGAATGCTATTCGGGCTCATGAATTTCGGTCAACTCTTCTCCAATTCTATTCGAGTCAAACGTCTGTCTTCAACGACGACTCATTTTATCTGACACGCCCAAAAAGTCGATGGCTGGCAAGTCGCAACACTAAAAAACTTACAAATTGAGATAATTCAGCTGTGAGCAATTACGAGTCAAATTAGCTGTGAATCACGAGACAAAAACGCTGTAACTTAAAGTTGAAATGAATAAATCATAAGGTCTGGTTCGATTCCTGTGACATGAAAATACAGAACTCAAAACGACGCTACTTGCACCGTATCTGCTTTCCCATTAAATCACTGTATTTTTTATTGCACCGCATTTTTATTCGCTTCGTTTGTGATAGATAACTTGTAATAATTTTTAGTAGTGAAGAGAGATGTTTGCTTTCGTGAATTTTATTTGCCAAAATAATTCTTAGTAACGGCTATTGCACTTGAAATAAAGTTGCAAATGCATTGGCAGAAAATGTAGTCGCATTTGTTTTGTTCTTTTTGGATCATACTTTGTTACTCTGGCATAGGACGTAAATATTTTGGAAATCGAATTAAGTCTACAGTTCGGCAAAATTTTTTAGCCTTTTTAGGGGGCTGCGGCCTTTAATTTCCGATTTGCGGAACATGCGTAGGCAAGGCCACAGCAAAAAGTTTACAATCCTGGAAAATTCTGTTGATGCAATGCCGAAACAAATTCAGAAATGCAGCTTGAAGGAAGCAATTACATCGAAAAACAGTGACTTTGTACGTTATAACCATGTTTTTGAGCTCCACAAAGATTTTCTGTTTTGGTCACAATGATGCAATCTACTGTAAAGTATCTTCCCAAAGGATGGAACATTCATTATTTTAAGCTCTTGGCGCCCTAGTGTAATGATAGAAAAAGTTTGAAAAACATCTATTCCAGATTGGATTTTTCACTTACGCAAAAGTACTCGTTTAAAAGCGTAAATAAGACGAGAAATTAACTGTAACCTTATGAAATTAACAAGCAGATATTTCGTGCTGTTTACCCTATGGAATTAGTTATAATAAACTCTTTGTCGGTTGCAGTGATTTTAAATCAATTAATAATTCCAAAATAACGTTAAAATCATTAAAATATTTCAGCCAAACAGTTCTTTTGTTGCTGTTTCTAGCTATTGCCAGACACGCCTTCACGCAAATTTGGGTAATCAGCAACGCATAACGGCGTCGCTTCAAATTGTTAAGCCGGATTCACCCTGGCAAACGACACGACAACGATCGAAAGTTTCCAAGCGCTTAGCGATTTTGAAATGTCAGTCTGATATGATGGCACGACGCTGTATCAGCGGGCAATGCTCACCGCGCGCGATACGATCGTTTCCAAGGGATACGCATAGGGGCATTCGCACTACTAGCAGATTAGCAGTCGCAGATCGGCACTGGTACCGGCAGAAAACCCCGATATTATCTAGTAAGTTCTATTGCATCATTTAAAACTACAAAAATTTGTTTTTTTTTAACGAAATTGTTTGTAATATATTCGTAAAACAATTTTGTAACTTTCATCTCTTCTAGTCTAGTCTAGTTTAATTTGCAGCTGGGCTAATTTTCGCCAGTCCCAAGAGGGTTTTACAGTAAATGGACAGTTAGCAAAATTTACTCTGCTTGGCTTACTCTGATTACCGTCGATTTTAAAGCTTCATTAGCCAACACAAATAACCTTTGCAGATGCTTTAATTTTAGAGTTGGCTAGTCTACTGATGAAAAAGTAAACGAAAATTCGGCATGGTTGATGGAAACCTTCGAAAGTTTAATTACCGAACAATTTTCTGGCTTTACACTAATTATTTGAAATTAACCGTAGAGCGGGACAGCGCTGTTTCGGGCTATTAGCTATTAGCGCTGTCCCGCTCTACGGTACGTTTGACTGGAGTGTTTTGCACTGTTGGCGATGGAGAGCTGATACTAGCCTCCGACCCAACAAGAGGAAGTCGTCATGATTTCCCGCCAGTAGGCCAGTAAGGACATAGCGTTTTTAGTTATTATTTGAAATTAAATGACAATTAGGCTACCGACTACAATTCACATTTTTATACTATGCTAATTAATGCTAGGTTATTCATTTTTTTCAGTTATTGTAGGAATAATATTTCAGCAATTTCTAAGAAAAAATTTGAAAAACCCTTTCGAAATACAAAACAAATCAAGTTTTGAAGCCAAAGTTACAAATGTATCCGAAGATTACTGGACAAAACCACACTGCAAATAAAATTGGGTAGAGCTCTTGGTAAAACTCCACTCAACCCAATTCATATTTGGGTAAAACACGTTTTACCCAAAATATTTTGGGCATAAATCGATATGCCCAAAACATAACTTAAATAATTTTTTTGGGTAAAAAAGTTTTTGGGTAAACATGAAATTTTGTAGGTAAATACAACTTTTACCCAATTTTTTGGGGGGTAAACACACCTTCTACCCAAGACCGACTTTTTCGCTTTTGGGTAATTTTTTATACTTAACAAAATAATTTTGGGCATTTTTGAAAATTGCCCAAACGTAAAAAATTTCGTTGTATTATTAAAAAATTTTACCCAATTTTAAATTGAACTAAACAAAATTTACTCAAACATTCAAGTTCAAAATTCTGAAGAATATTTAGTGAATACGTAACTTTCACTAGTTTTTCCTTTGCTGTATGCAACTGAAACCTATACCATATAGCGTTATGCAGATGAAGGCAGCAGCAGCGTGATGCAACTTTTCCTCAGGGTCATAAAGAGTCAAGCAGCCACCCTTATACCGACGGATAAATCGAAATCTAAACAGTGGACTTTTATTGTTATTCAGATTTCCAAAAATAAGCAGCATTCATATGAATTCTCGATATACCCAGCTGCTACTGCTTGGACTCCTGCAAGGTCAAAGTTAATACATTTTGGAATAAAATGCTGTAAAGTTTCATCTAAAAACTACGCATAAAAAAGGACTTTCTGTCTTTAAAATATTGTTTTAGATGTTGACATCTTGATAAATAATTGAGCGTTGCAGTTTCAAGGTGCTATAAAGGGGGAATTTTATAACTTTCTTTGCCCTGAAAGATTGGCTTGGACCGAACAGGCGTGTTCACAAAACCTGCTATCACTTGGCCACTTGCCATATTTGAGTGGCGTAGGCAAGGGTGGGAGGTGCCGGGGCCATGCTCCCTTAAATTTTACGAAAACAGAAAAAAAAACGATGCAAAAACTACCGCTCACTTTGCTTACATTAAGCTATACAGCATAGTCATGAACCCCTTCAAATATTTTTTGGCAACGCCACTGTGACCTGTCTATTCCTGTAGGTGCGCGAATTCTGTTAGGTGCCTTTCCCAACTGAACAAGTAAAGTAACTGACATGTTTTTTGCACGGTTGTTTCAATGCTCGACGTCAAACAAAGAAGTTGAATTACAGATCTCGAGCTTACAAAGCTATATTTTGGCTGTTAAAAGCTATTATCTGATATACTGTACGTGCATCTATTGGCCAATCAATTGAATATGATAGGCTCACCTATGCTGTGCAAGTAAAAAAAGTTTTAGTGGGTTGTGTGCACTATTTTTTTCTCTGAACAACAGCCCCGGATTGAAAAAAGTGAATTAGTCTAACCTTATAGGCTAAGTATAAACGGACAGCTTGGAGAACAAACCGACAAGCTCGCTTTTACTGTCGTCAGGAAAAGGCACTTGGGGCTTGGTGGAACTACTTTTTCTTTTTGTTGCATAGATTGACCTAAATATTATTAGATACGCTGTTTTCAGATAGGTCGGTGGCTGAGCAAACACGCGTGCACTAAAGATTATAGGCTAAAACACTGAAAGTTAGAAATTTAAGCAACGCAGTAAAAAATTTGCAAGAGGGATGGATGGTTGAAACTGAAGAACTTGAACGTTATGGAAAAAAATCTTTACAGCCATAATGAAATACAGTTCACAACAGTTCCAAAGATTTCATCTCTGTTTATAGAATTTCTTGGTTGTTGCACAAACAAAAGTGAGGTAGACATTAACGTTTAGGCCCCAGAAAACGTTTTAGTAAAACGAAGTATGGAAATGGGTAACCAGATTATCGAAAAGCTCACTTGCGCAATATCCCCTTTAATATTCGCAACACTACCAGTAGCGTATTTAGGGGGGCATTGGGCCATGCCCCCCCTTTTGCCCCTGCCTTTTAGTAAACAAGGACAAAATTAATTGTGCCAAATAACTGAAATATGCCATACTCTTTTGATGGTTTCTGTAGCTTATGGCCAGGGGCGGACTAGGGGGGTAGAATGAGGGGCATGCATCCTCTACCAGCCATTTTCAAAGTTGTTTTGAATGTATACAATTTTTCCATAATTTCGAACCTCTTCGATAGCGATAAACCTTCCGCCTTGAGCACGCATAATGAAAAATGTGCGAACAAAATGCATCATATTTTGCGAAGCACTCAGATTAGGGTCAAACAATTTGAACAAAATTTGCCTGAAAATTATTCAAAACGCACTAAAATAACCATTACAGCATGTAAATTTTCAAACATTTTTTGAGGGAGTATGCTCCCGGACCCCCTTGAGACTTTCTTGCTTCTCAATCAGCTTCAAATTTGTTTTTCCGAAAAAAATACTCTTGCAAAAAGTGTGGAAATTATGGCTCGGACCCCCTTTTAAAATTTCTCGCTACGCCACTAATCACTACCATTGGTCTTCAAGTTCAAACCAATCTGAAAAGTCACACGGCGCTAATGAGAATAGATTACATTCGAAATACCTAACTATATGCAGGTAATAGAATAACAATCGCAAAATATAGCTTTTTTTGCCAGCTTGAAAGCCATACTTTTGTGAGACAAATCATAGGCGATTTAAAATGAAATTGGACTACAGTTGTTCATTTGCTGACAGTATTTTATTTTAAATAAAGAAAATATTTATTTGCGAAGAGCCTGTACACTGATCACTGCATGCAGCGAAAATAAAACTAAATTTTAAAAAATATTGGGTATGGAGTACCCAATATGACGTATTTTCAAAAATACTACTAGTGAAATATTATTACGATTCTTTGTTTTATATACAAATCGGAACACATTAGCTGGTAGAATATCAAAATCGCTTCTTGTGAGGTCCTCCGTATGAAATGCAATGGTAAGTATAGGCGTTAACTAGACTCTGTAGAATAACATAAATAACGCATTCAATACTCTGCAAACGAGCGGTGATGTCAGCGAGAAAAATTTTAGGTTTTCTGTTGCTTAAAAACATTTGGGTGGCGAAAACCCAATAAAAATAATTGGGCTCTTGCCTTGGGCGAAAATAGCCCAACGCATAAAGGTTAGTAGTCAGTCAGTATACTTCATTTGGGTAATCTGCACCCAACTCAAGAAATTGGGTTTCTCAACGTTAATACCCAAAATGTTTACCCAAAAAAATACCCAATATTATTTGCAGTGCAAGCCAAAGCGCTCCCGGCGCGCCGAACTACAAAGATAAAGTAGAACTCGGTTCTACTTCGTCGGGACGTCGTTCAAAGCAAGTTTTTCTGTCGGGCTGTCGTTTCCAACGCGTCGTTATCACGCGAAATCGTTCAGTGTGAATCGGCCGTCGTTTGTACGCGTTGTTATCACGTCAGCAGCGTCATATGACGCGATAACGACGCACGTGTGAATCAGGGTTCACACTCTTCGACAAACGCTGCGCTATCTAGTCTTTCCTGCGATATCTTTGTTTGGGAATCACTGTTCTAGACCGTCAGGCAGTGAGGGCGAAGCATGCAATTGAATCCAATATTTGATTAAATTGAGCATCAATCTTGCTCCCCTTCTAGTTTTAATCATCACTTCTTTTTCACAGCTTTGCGTTTTTGTTATTTTTGTTGCACATTTATCCTCCCATCACAAAAAAGCGATCATAGCGTTATAACGAGCTCGCTTACGAGTTGCCGGCCGTCTATCTACCGCACCAAGATGAGGGAATCCCGCTTAAGTGCCTTTCCCTACGGCACAACAAGTAAGGCTTGTTCTCCACACCTTTAATGCTGAGTGTGAAGCAGGAAAGCTGTGAATAGCAATTTTTAAGTCATTGGTTTGACTATACTCGAATCAAATCCGAGTCTACAGCTCCAGAGGCAGACTCTTGTGCCACTCGGCTATCTTAGCGTATAATTCTTACTGGAAACTACTCAAACTTGCTTAGGTTGAGAAACAAGAATACTTTGCGCAAAATTCAACAGCTCAGATGGCCGAGTGGTATAGAGTGTCTGTCTCTTGAGCTGTAGACTGGGGGTTTGATTCCGAGTCGGGTCAAACCAATGACTTTAAAATTGGTATTCACAGCTTCCCTGTTTGACGCTCAGCATTAAAGGAACAATGTGGAGAACAAGCCGGCAAGTTTACTTGTTGTGCCGTTGGGAAAGGCACTTAGCGGGATTCCCCCATCTTGGTGTGGTATACACATGGCTGGCAACTCCTAAGCGAGCTCGTATAGCGCTTTGATCGCTTTCTCGTGATAGGAGGATAAACATGCAACTAAATAAAAAAAAACTTGAATAAAACGCAATGATGTTTTTACCGCAACAAATTCAATTGCAGACAACAATGAAATGCAAAAATTTTTAAGTTTGTTCGCACAACGTTTAGTGTTACATATTATTTAAAAAATACCGTTTAGTGTTAGCTATTATTTAAAAAATACTCAGTTCTATTGGTTTCTTACCTTTCACTAAGACTTTGTGGGCCATCATGCATCAAAAATTGAATGTTGTAATTATTACACTACTTCATCCACACTTTCCGAAACAAACAACTTTCGTAGATTACCACATGCCTGCTGTAACTCATCATACGCTGTAAATTCTTTCAATAGATCTCTACATTAACTTTAATTTTTTTTATGACTCATAGCTTCAGCTTCCTTACGCTTTATCCATACACTTGAACACACAAACGCGCGTGCGCACACGATTTAATGGGCTGAGAAGCTGCAAGGCTAAAGCAAATCTGCACGGGTAATCTGTCATTTTTGACAGGGGTGTATCATTCACATGATAACGCTGTAATCATCAAATTCTGGCTTAAGCTTTCTGTGAAGCTGTTTTTGCAAGAACCTAACTCCACGAAGCCGAAAGTAGCTTCATTATCCCTTTCTCTGTCACGCTCAGAAATGAAAGTTGCTATGGTGGCTTGAGTAAGTGTTTCACCTGTAGCCAATATTTGTTCAACAACCTTATTTCAGCGAAAGGAATGTGACGATGTTACTTTTCCTTCGGCACGTTGCCGCTGAGTCTCAAACAAAATACTATAAATCTATTCGGCGAATCGCGTTAACCAATCTGGTGAGTAAAGAGATAGTGTTTCTCCCATGTGACGCGATCTTGCTTGCTGCTTTCGTCACGTAGTGAATATATGCGTGTTCGAAATCTGTGATTCAAATAAATCTATTTTTAGGCACGAAACTTATGTTTTTTGCCACTACAAAATTTAGTGGTAAAAGTTAAAGCTAAAAATTTGTCTGTTTTGTTTGACCGCTTAGAGATGGCCGAGAGGTATGGAGCGTCCGCCTCTGGAGCTGTAGACTCGGATTTGATTCGAGTATAGTCAAACCAATGGCTTAAAAATTGCTATTCACAGCTTCCCTGCTTCACACTCAGCATTAAAGGTGTGGAGAACAAGCCGGCAAGTTTACTTGTTGTGCCGTTGGGAAAGGCACTTAAGCGGGATTCCCTCATCTTGGTGTGGTAGACAGACGGCCGGTAACTCGTAAACAAGCTCGTATGCAAGATTAAACCTGTTACACGCAGGGCCGGATTAAGAGTTTCTGAGGCCTGGGGCTATCTGGTTATCAGGGGCCTATTTTGTCCCCATCAGTCGAAGATCTGCTGAAATATGTAGCCTACATACCAGTAAATGATTCTACGATTAGTTGTTCCCCCCAAGCATGAGCGTTAACAGGATTTTGGCCAGGGAGGGTCAAAACTGAAAATGTATGCGGTGCCTCACAGCTAAAGCCGAAGTCACACGAGGCTAATTTATACGCTGTTTTTAGTCGCTTCTAATATTAGCTGGCTTACATTAGCTTCGGTTGCTGGTCACACAAAGCGAATAAATTAATGCATTTGCAGCAAGCGAATACCGGTAGTAACTAGGGATGTGCCTCAAGGAAAATTACTCGGACTCGCCGAGTAACGAGTATTCACGATATTACTCGGCCGAGTATCTACGACGTCAAAATAGGAACTCGAAATTAGGTAAAGAGCAAAAAAAAAGGTCATCACGTCCGTAGAAGTCCTAATTTCGACTCAAATTCGGATACAAAGCAAAAAAAAGGTCAAAATGATAATGGTTTAATACTCGGCCGAATATCAATTAATGATCGGATTCGGCCGAGTCCGAGTGATGCCTTATTACTCGGCCGAGTGCTCGGACTCGACTCCGCACATCCCTAGTAGTAACTAGCAATTGTTCCTTAACCTACAGCAAACCTAAGGGCAGCGAAAGTTTTTAAACAGGTTAATAGCCAAGTCCGTACACGGGTTTTCGTTAATAGGGCTAGCATGTGTCGAAATCAGTCGGGGGATAATAAGAGAATTATATTTTAAAAAGAAAAGGAAGTGGGTAGGTAATTGGATAGTTTATTATTTTTTTTGATCGTTTAATTTTGTTGAGTTCAATTTGGTAACAGTTTTAATACTTTTGATTTTTCCTTTTAAAGTTTCTTCATTGGGAATTTGAAATTCTGGTGCGACGTTTTGAAGTTCAAGAAACGGTTTACCTACATTGTGTCCCCTTGCATTCTTTTTGAAATAATTTCCATGGTTCGACCGTTCGTGTCCCACAAAACCTCATAGCTGTTATGTATTTTTAAAAAATTCATAACAGTATCTGCACCCCACTTTAATATCCGCTGTTTCGTCATTTTTCGTTTGTGTACCGCGCTATTGAGTTGTGACTTGTGGGATTGTCTAGTAGTGCTAGTAGGCCTACTGTACGCAGCTGACACCCCTCTCACACCCATCATGTCATACCACTCGTTTTTGAACGTTTCTTTGCATTTTAACCTTTGTCCGGCGGCATAGGTAGACCTACATTTGTAATTTTTGCGATTTTGAATAGCAATAATTTTTTTGTTGAGAGCCGCAGGTACCTGAGGTTTTCTTACATCTCTACATCCTCGCATTGGTTCATTCAAGAAAAGTTTTAGCCAAATAGGCCTATGTTTACGCGTTGCCGGTATGTTAAATTTAGCTTTTTTACACTTTTAACAGGCGACATAGGTACAATTGCACCTACATATTTTTCTGGTTTGAAACGAATGCAAAAGCACTTAATCATGATTTTTTTTGAAGAAAGTGTTACCAGTAGTTTACTGAAAAAGCGCAAAATAATCAATTTTTGCTTACAAGATGAAGAAATAGGTTCATGAGAAAGACAAGCGAAAGCAGCATTTTCTCGTGACGTCACATTTCGTCGTCCAAGCACCATTTCCACAACGCCCCGAAAAAAGTGGTTTCTTATCAGCATCCGATCATTGCTATGAGCTTCGATCGAGGCATGCATAGCATCGTGAGGTGTTACGAGCTTTACTGTTTGAGTTTGAACGTTTCACAAATTACACCTACCCCAACAAGTTACCCACAAAATGTCTAGGTACAATTGTACTTATGCCGCCTGTTAGCGGTGTAAAATTATGCCGCCGGACAAGGGTTAAAATTCGTGTTATTTTTCCAGGGGGGGTCAGCTGACCCCCCTTGCCCCTACGTGGTTACGCCCATGCCCCCAAGCCATGCAAATTGCAAAGTTTACGTTGACCTCCTTCATAGCCTTTATTTCGCATCCTAACGTCCTCTTGCATATCTGTACGCAAAATCATGCGGCATTTTGTGTGAACCTATCTTTAATTTACCTTGCTGTCTATGAATTATTACAAAATAATCGTAAATTTGAATGACTCGCTAAAACAGCGACATTTTTTCGGAGCAATGACATATATAGAATGATATGAAATTGCGCTAAAGTGGAGCATTTGGTGTTTTAACGGTCACGCTTCAGTGCATGCACTCATTTTTTGCTAAAATGCTAGCGCGAAGTGCAAAAGCAATAAGGATGGTGCCAGTAAAAAGGCTATGACTGCGAATTGAAAGTTGGTTAAGCTGCTATCAAGTCAGTCGTAGAAACGAATTATAAACTAGGTTATAAATGTAATTATTTGTGCATGAGATAAGCAAATTTTTTTAGAGTTTTGCTTGTGGATCTGTAGCCTATACTTAGCGTGTCCACATGTCCAATTTAGATGGGCTTTTGGCCCACATTAATATGGACTTGTTGCTGTGGGCTTGATGTCATGATCAATTTTTAAATTATGACATCAAAAATTTAATTGTGATGCAGAAAGCCCACAGCCACAAGCCCACATAAATTGTACATGTGGATAGGCTAATAGTGAAGTTAAAATAAGAAAAAACACTATTGAAGAATACAATAAATATGGGACGAAAATAGCTTAAGGAGGAAAAATAAAGCCGCTGTAAATCTCAAAACTGGACGTTTCGACAACTTAAATTCAGCTGTCATCATCAGCAGTGTATGCAAGGCAGTACAAAACTGTAAGAACTAGAATTTATAATTCTAACTACAAGTAATAGCATAGCCCAGGCAACGGGTCAAAATAGGTAGTATAATTACATAACCTCATAAACCAAAAGCTAATAAATAGACTGACGGAGTTAAATTAACAATTAAATAAGTAAAGAGGAGCGGATTTGGAGTCAACGTTAAGCAATGGCTCATATTTTTGAATAAAAAGTGACTCAAGAATTAAAAAGCGTGCAGAATCACCAGAGCTACTAAGAATGTTCGGTTTGGCAAAGTCCACTTTATGGTCAGGATTGTCCATTAAATGAAATGAAAATAAATTAAAAAAAAAAGAAATATGGAAGATTGTCCATTAAATGAAATAAGACCTTGATGAAATATGGGGTTGTATATAAATTAACGTGTTCTTGTGGTTCTAGCTATATAGGACAGACTAGACGTAATCTTAATAACAGACTTAAGGAGCATTCCAGTTCGGATAAATCTGAGGTGTGCCGACATTTAATGGACAATCCTGACCATAAAGTGGACTTTGCCAAACCGAACATTCTTAGTAGCTCTGGTGATTCTGCACGCTTTTTAATTCTTGAGTCACTTTTTATTCAAAAATATGAGCCATTGCTTAACGTTGACTCCAAATCCGCTCCTCTTTACTTATTTAATTGTTAATTTAACTCCGTCAGTCTATTTATTAGCTTTTGGTTTATGAGGTTATGTAATTATACTACTTATTTTGACCCGTTGCCTGGGTTATGCTATTACTTGTAGTTAGAATTGTAAATTCTAGTTCTTACAGTTTTGTACTGCCTTGCATACACTGCTGATGATGACAGCTGAATTTATGTTGTCGAAACGTCCAGTTTTGAGATTTACAGCGGCTTTATTTTTCCTGCTTAAACTATTCAAGAAGTAAAGAACAAATTAGGGAGCGCCCAGGTTCCCAAGTTTGGTAGGCTTTTGGTCAAGATAGACTCTTTTGCATCGATTCCGTAATAATGATACGTCACTTAAATCCTCGAAGCGAGAATATCTTGCCTTCCCACGATGCACAAGTAGAGTTACAGTCAGTGCATGAAGCAACGCAGTTTCGAAGGCAACGGGATATAAGACTTAAAGATTAGGAGAGGGTAGATGACAAGAAAGCATCGCAAACAATAGCAATGCAGGGAATGGAGTAGCAATCCACGACCGGTGCAGAAGAAAGTGCAGTGCAGAAGAAAGTGCGCAATGATCTTTCTCGGAAGTTTTCTCACGTTTTATCGGAATACTTAAAAGAGTTTTCCGTCATTTTGGATTAATTCTCTTGCTTCCGATTTAAATCTCAATTTGTTATTTTCGATGATGACGAAACAATGGATTCAATTTCGATGACAATCACAAATCCAAATTATCTGATGGACATCATTTCGCTTACGTTGGCAACTGATGTATTTAACAAATTTCTCCTTCATCTCTATGAAACCTACTGTTTCCACTTTGAACTTTTCGAAAGAACAACTAATGCGGTTTGCTGGAAACGGTGAGCTGTATTGCTTATTATTCTCGATCTTTTACTTTTTCTCAAATCCCTTCACTTCGGTGCCATTTTTGCACCATTTTCCAGCTATATTCACCTGATGAGCTCAAAATAAGAGCGAAACCGGTCGTGGATTGCTACTCCATTCCCTGCATTGCTATTTTTTGCGATGCTTTCTTGTCATCTACCCTCTCCTAATCTTTAAGTCTTATATCCCGTTGCTTTCGAAACTGCGTTGCTTCATGCACTGACTGTAACTCTACTTGTGCATCGTGGGAAGGCAAGATATTCTCGCTTCGAGGATTTAAGTGACGTATCATTATCACGGAATCGATGCAGAAGAGTCTATCTTGACCAAAAGCCTACCAAACTTGGAAACCTGGGCGCTCCCTAATTTGTTCTTTATAATTAAAACAAGGGTAACCGAAGTTAGCCTACCAAAGTGGTCATTGGGCAGTCCACACTCTGATGTATTGAAGAAGTAGTGAAGTTAAAATAGTTAAGATCTGTAGTGAAGTTAAAATAGAAAAAATCACTCTTGAAGAAGTGAGTCAAATGAAGTATCTAGGAGTATTTTTTGATGCAATACTTTCTTGGAAAAAACATATTCAGTATATGAGAAATTTGCAAGGGACAAATTAATGTTTCTACTATAACCAAAGTCTCGTCAGCCTTGCTACGCGCAGCCAATTCAGGCTAAACTCATTCCAGACTGTAAAGACTCTTTTTGCATTGCTTTACCTGTACATCTCGACTTCATCTCTTTTCTAGGTTGTGCCCTATTTTTGGCAGGCGACTGGCCCCAAACAACGATACCCAATGAAAGAACCTATAACCACTAACCCACAACTAAGTTACCGGTAGCCTAACTAGCCCACATCACTAGAAGCCCCCATGGCAACCCACTCATTTGCAGCTGCAGACGCGTTTCGACCTTATTATGGTCTCATCAGTGCAGCATAGCAACCTCCCACCCTCATGAAAAAAAAAAAATTCTAACCTTCAAAAGAACTACACACTCCAAATCTAAGCCTCTACTCGTTCTGCTCACGGTAAAGCATTTGAAATAAAACCTTCAAGAAAATAATATCCTGAAAAAAAAAAAAAATTCTAACCTTCAAAAGAACTACACGTCTCATCTAGCCAGTATTATTTTCTTGAAGGTTTTATTTCAAATGCTCTACCTTGAGCAGAACTAGTAGAGGCTTAGATTTGGAGTGTGTAGTTCTTTTGAAGGTTAGAATTTTTTTTTTTTCAGGAGGGTGGGAGGTTGCTATGCTGCACTGATGAGACCATAATAAGGTCGAAACGCGTCTGCAGCTGCAAATGAGTGGGTTGCCATGGGGGCTTCTAGTGATGTGGGCTAGTTGGGCTACCGGTAACTTAGCTGTGGGTTAGTGGTTATAGGTTCTTTCATTGGGTATCGTTGTTTGGGGCCAGTCGCCTGCCAAAAATAGGGCACAACCTAGAAAAGAGATGAAGTCGAGATGTCCTGGTAAAGCAATGCAAAAAAGAGTCTTTACAGTCTGGAATGAGTTCAGCCTGGATTGGCTGTGCGTAGCAAGGCTGACGAGACTTTGGTTATAGTCGAAATATTCAGTATATTTTTTCAAAACTATCCAGTCGTTCATGGGCACTACTGAAATTACGGAACTACTTAGGCATTAGCACTAGCGTGGGTCGAATTTTTTGAAATACCCCAAGATTAGTGAGAAAAGTTGTCATTTTGCATGTAAGTACCGAAATGAGCAAATAAATTTTTAAAGATTAGGTTTTGGTCACCCACATTAAGTTCAAAGGTCAAAATGACGTCATTTTCATTAAACTTCCATAACTCAAAAAGTACTTGTCGTAGAAAGCTCGTTTTGGTCTTATAAGTTGCGGAAGGATAATTTTTTGAGTTTTGACTACTTATGCAGAGTATTTTTGTTCCACTTTAAAGCAGAAAAAAGTTATGAAGCAAAATCTTAATTTTCTGCATTTTTATCGCTTGTATTTCAACTTACTATAAAATTGTTATGAATGAAGAGGAGCCGATGTAAGTCTATATATATGAAATATAACAGGGTAAATGGTAGGCCTTGAAGACTTACTAAATAAACGCTGTAAAAACCAATTCTACGACTAGTTTCGCGGTTTGACCGCTCATCAGGTAGACTCAGGTTTTGAACCCAGGACCTTGTGATTGAGAGCGTTACCTCTCCAACCACTCGGCCACCGAGCTTACAGCGTTTTCAATGCAATTTTCAGCTATACATACTCAAGCCCCTGTAACTGCAGGCTTAGCATTGAGCAGTTAGCCTAGTTGGCATGTATCGGCAATGGCAGGCCTGATTTTACAAGTAATGAATGAAGAGGAGCCGATGTAAGTCTATATATATGAAATATAACAGGGTAAATGGTAGGCCTTGAAGACTTACTAAATAAACGCTGTAAAAACCAATTCTACGACTAGTTTCGCGGTTTGACCGCTCATCAGGTAGACTCAGGTTTTGAACCCAGGACCTTGTGATTGAGAGCGTTACCTCTCCAACCACTCGGCCACCGAGCTTACAGCGTTTTCAATGCAATTTTCAGCTATACATACTCAAGCCCCTGTAACTGCAGGCTTAGCATTGAGCAGTTAGCCTAGTTGGCATGTATCGGCAATGGCAGGCCTGATTTTACAAGTAATGAATGAAGAGGAGCCGATGTAAGTCTATATATATGAAATATAACAGGGTAAATGGTAGGCCTTGAAGACTTACTAAATAAACGCTGTAAAAACCAATTCTACGACTAGTTTCGCGGTTTGACCGCTCATCAGGTAGACTCAGGTTTTGAACCCAGGACCTTGTGATTGAGAGCGTTACCTCTCCAACCACTCGGCCACCGAGCTTACAGCGTTTTCAATGCAATTTTCAGCTATACATACTCAAGCCCCTGTAACTGCAGGCTTAGCATTGAGCAGTTAGCCTAGTTGGCATGTATCGGCAATGGCAGGCCTGATTTTACAAGTAATGAATGAAGAGGAGCCGATGTAAGTCTATATATATGAAATATAACAGGGTAAATGGTAGGCCTTGAAGACTTACTAAATAAACGCTGTAAAAACCAATTCTACGACTAGTTTCGCGGTTTGACCGCTCATCAGGTAGACTCAGGTTTTGAACCCAGGACCTTGTGATTGAGAGCGTTACCTCTCCAACCACTCGGCCACCGAGCTTACAGCGTTTTCAATGCAATTTTCAGCTATACATACTCAAGCCCCTGTAACTGCAGGCTTAGCATTGAGCAGTTAGCCTAGTTGGCATGTATCG
>OZ023247.1:22313341-22358855 GCA_964006365.1 Trididemnum miniatum | reverse complement strand
AAGCGGACAAGATGGTAAAATCGTTATTGTAAACTTTGGAGACTACAACTGCATCATGGAAAGAGAACTTAACAAATTTAAAAAAATTGAACAACTAACCACTGATAACATTAAAAAGCACTTGAATTCGGTAATACATACAGCTGAAAAAAATATTATTGATCTACACAAGCTAGGTGTAATTGAAGACCAACTACTGAAACACACCATTGGAGTTAAATTTTACAATGGCAGAGGCTACCAAAAAATACCAGGTTCAATTGCCAAACACTTTATTTGTGAAACACCAGGTTATTCATACCCGCTCTTCAAAACTCATAAACTGACTCCCGAACAACTTAAACATGCTTCAATTTTTGACATTCCCACACGTCTACTACAATCTGCAGGCAACATCACCACTTCTCGTATCACGGCTTTTCTAGAACACATACTACAACCTATTAGCGTGAATTTTTGTCAAGAAGAAGTTAACGAGTATTGCCGAGACAGCAAGCACTATCTACAAGAACTGGTAAATTGGAAGAATGACACCACCAAAGAAAGAAATTCAGAGACACTCCACATTGTAGCTGGTGACGTGAAAGCGCTTTACCCAAGTGTTCCTAGAAAACTTGTTGAAAAAGCACTGCACTTTGCACTTACTAACCACTCAAATTTCAACACTACTGCTATTAATATTTTAGTCAAACTCACACTTTTTTGCTTGAACAATGTCATAATTCAACACAGAAACAGTTTTTTCATACAAGAAGATGGGATAATAACAGGTGATAATCATTCGGTATCCTTAGCCAATATTACTTTACATTATATTCTTCAACCCATATCCGACATACTCAATCAGGCTGTTTTGTTCAAAAGATTTATCGATGATATCATTTGGCTATCATACGGACAAGAAAAAACCACTCGTATACAAGAAAGTTTAACTAGGATTTTTAAGCATAACGATCTTGAGCTAAGTTTTCGCTCCATAAGTACGGAGGATCCTAATGCCAAAGTAGAATTTCTTGATATTGAACATGTCATTGATCACAAACATTGCAAGAATTTCTTTACTAAAGATTTTGTCAAACCCACTGCCTTAGAACGATGCTTCCTAAATGGAAAATCTTTCCATCCGCCCCACATTTTTAAATCTATAGTTTACAGCGAAGCCATTAGATTAAGAAGACTTAACGAAACACAATCTGGATATTTGTCGAGTCTTGATCGATTGAAGATAAAATGTGCCAATTCTGATTTTAAAAAAAATATTGTTTTGACAATTCTTAAACATGCTAGGACATGGCAAGAAAGATTTAACCCTCCTGCACAAAAAAACCCCTCAAACAGATCTGGTTTAGAAAGAAAGATATCAAAAAAGTTGATTTGGGCAACACCTTTCACCAACGCAATCAAATTAAATTCAAAAGAAAAAAAGCTTGTCCCCAGTGCTACTATTGTGTACAAGAAACCAGCCACATTCCGTTCTATCTTCACAAAATATAGACTCATTGCCCACAACCACGCTGCTGAACCAGAAAATGATGGTTGCTCTTACCCTTGCTCCAAATGTGCTTTGTGTGGTAACCACGGACAACACCAATCTATGATTACACCAACACGGTCGATTCTTACTAGACAAGGCAAAAAGATCAATCTTACCCAGAAACTCAGTTGTAATAATTACGGAATATACGCTGCACAATGTAAGGTCTGCAAACAGATATATGTGGGACAAACCAAAAACCGGTTTTCAACTAGATGGTCTGGTCATAGGACGTTTTGGAAAAAACACAATATGAACAACAACGCACGCAATGATCAAGCTGCTCTATTGAAACATTTTTACAACGCACATTTTACACTTTTTGAACAACACAATGAACCTCCCAATATTTCGGATTGCTTTGACGTTATTTTTTTGCAAGAACCTCGTAATTTCCGGGATTTAGATATATATGAAAGTAAATGGATTCGAAAATTAAATGCAGAGATTAATATTAATAAAACAGTATTGCCTAAATTCCGTTAACTACATACATTTGTTTTACGTACTACGCGTGTATCATAGCGCACTGATATAATTTACATGTTTCATACTTCAGTGTATAATATTTCTATTCTTTATTACGATTTTATCGTTAACAATGAATATTATGAAGTACTTGTTTATTTTATTATTACGTATTTAATACTGTATTTAGTATTTGACTTAAAAATCTATTTAGTTCAATTTTTTAGTTTATAGAGGTAACAGCTTTTGATATAAGGCATAAATTTTCAGCTTACACTGTTAAATTAGACAACTTAAGTTTTGAGTAGAGAGGATTTGAGGTTTGACAGTTTCTTAGCATAAGTAGTTTTTTTCAAGGAGGTTTTATTAGGTTTCACCAGTTTTAGTAGCTTGAGAGGGTTTTAGTTACTTTAGATAAGGTTAGGTTTTTTCTTTTTATGGAATTAATGGAGAGTTAGATAGAGTTTTAGTTTTATACCCCAGATTTTTTTCTTTAGAGTTTAGGGAGCGAGTTTACTTTGAGCTTACAAGTAAGTACTGGTTTTTAAAGTTTTTACAGTTCTAGAGACTTCGAAGTTTGAGATGTTTTTTAAGGAGTTTGGTGTTTAGTCTATAGTTTTGATTACCGGTTATTTAAGTATGTACCGGTCATTTAATTGTTAAGTTAAATAAATTGTTTTTTCATTCAGATTTACTGTTATATTTATTTTATTCTTTGCTAGCTTTCTTGGGGTCATGCAGGGGTCACTATGGGCTAGCAGTTAAATTAGAGAACGTATATAAACAGATATTAGTTTCAGATTCAGTTACTGAAGGGTTCATATCTTAGATAGTGACGGTTCTAATCGTTACTTACATTATTGTAATTTTTAAGCAGACAGCGATCGGATATGCGTAGAAATTGTATGTGTTTGTTGATTTTGTTTTTTAATCCAATTTTACCTAGATTATTCTTGCAATAGTATTGGTCTGGACATTTACCTGTAATATAGCTGCTATATTTGGTATCACGATGTTTTGCATGTAGGTTATAAATTTAAGTTTTATGTTTTCTTGCAGTTACTGATGATGGCAAAATTGCCGAAATCGATTTAATAAATAGAGTGATTTTAAATAATTTGGACTGATTCTGTGTCAAGATTAATTTCAAAATTGAAGAAATCATTACTACTAAGGAAAATAGATGCAGAATCGTCCCATACATCATCCCATTACGAATAATATACTGATAATTGCGATTCTCCTCATCATAAACAGTATGAATTTCAACAACTACAAAGATAATAGGGAAAGAATCCAATATTCTGTAAAAGTAATGGAGTACAGCAAAATCATTAAATACCAGCAGAAACGTTTTTTCTTAAACCGGTGCGTTAAACAAAACGTGCTTCTACCATCAAACCACAGAAAAAATGTTGATTATGATTTGCTAGTCACTCAACAAGCAAGAAACATAAAAATCTCAATAATAGAAATTGACCAGAAAATCGAAAAAAATCAAATACAGTGGAAAAGCTTTTCATTCAGCGAGAAAAGACAACTGAAAGTGTTAGCAAGAAAATACAAAAGAGAATACATTGAAAAATTCAACCGCATTTGGAAGAAACAATACGGGCAAATTATTGCAAACAAGTTGGCTAATATGAAGAAAATTAAAAACAGAAATGACAGAGAAAGATACAAGAAAAGAAAAGCACACAAAGCACGAGAAGAAAGACTAGAAAGAGCGGACTTGATGATTTTAAACAAATCAGACTATGTCATTGATGAAAACCAAAAGAAACTATTACTTTATGGCTTAAATTTCGCACCTACACCAAAATGGACCAAAAAGACTGAAGACCGTGAATATCTCAGTTTGTTACAACACATTCGCCGAGTTGAATGGGACAGTGTAATATCAGATGACTCAGAAGATCAAGAAAGCACTAACCAAATTCCTGTAAAACTCAGAATTCCAAAATGGAACAGACCAGATAGTGATCTAGTTGAAGAAAAAGTAACTGAATACGTTGATTCTGTTTCAGTTAAATTACGTAACATTGTCTCACGTGACACATATTCATTGCATTATCATAATAATTTAAACCAATCGGAATTATCGGCTTTGCATAGTTTACGGAAATTGGTTAATAATAATGAAATTGTAATATGTAAAGCGGACAAAGATGGTAAAATCGTTATTGTAAACTTTGGAGACTACAACTGCATCATGGAAAGAGAACTTAACAAATTTAAAAAAATTGAACAACTAACCACTGATAACATTAAAAAGCACTTGAATTCGGTAATACATACAGCTGAAAAAAATATTATTGATCTACACAAGCTAGGTGTAATTGAAGACCAACTACTGAAACACACCATTGGAGTTAAATTTTACAATGGCAGAGGCTACCAAAAAATACCAGGTTCAATTGCCAAACACTTTATTTGTGAAACACCAGGTTATTCATACCCGCTCTTCAAAACTCATAAACTGACTCCCGAACAACTTAAACATGCTTCAATTTTTGACATTCCCACACGTCTACTACAATCTGCAGGCAACATCACCACTTCTCGTATCACGGCTTTTCTAGAACACATACTACAACCTATTAGCGTGAATTTTTGTCAAGAAGAAGTTAACGAGTATTGCCGAGACAGCAAGCACTATCTACAAGAACTGGTAAATTGGAAGAATGACACCACCAAAGAAAGAAATTCAGAGACACTCCACATTGTAGCTGGTGACGTGAAAGCGCTTTACCCAAGTGTTCCTAGAAAACTTGTTGAAAAAGCACTGCACTTTGCACTTACTAACCACTCAAATTTCAACACTACTGCTATTAATATTTTAGTCAAACTCACACTTTTTTGCTTGAACAATGTCATAATTCAACACAGAAACAGTTTTTTCATACAAGAAGATGGGATAATAACAGGTGATAATCATTCGGTATCCTTAGCCAATATTACTTTACATTATATTCTTCAACCCATATCCGACATACTCAATCAGGCTGTTTTGTTCAAAAGATTTATCGATGATATCATTTGGCTATCATACGGACAAGAAAAAACCACTCGTATACAAGAAAGTTTAACTAGGATTTTTAAGCATAACGATCTTGAGCTAAGTTTTCGCTCCATAAGTACGGAGGATCCTAATGCCAAAGTAGAATTTCTTGATATTGAACATGTCATTGATCACAAACATTGCAAGAATTTCTTTACTAAAGATTTTGTCAAACCCACTGCCTTAGAACGATGCTTCCTAAATGGAAAATCTTTCCATCCGCCCCACATTTTTAAATCTATAGTTTACAGCGAAGCCATTAGATTAAGAAGACTTAACGAAACACAATCTGGATATTTGTCGAGTCTTGATCGATTGAAGATAAAATGTGCCAATTCTGATTTTAAAAAAAATATTGTTTTGACAATTCTTAAACATGCTAGGACATGGCAAGAAAAATTTAACCCTCCTGCACAAAAAAACCCCTCAAACAGATCTGGTTTAGAAAGAAAGATATCAAAAAAGTTGATTTGGGCAACACCTTTCACCAACGCAATCAAATTAAATTCAAAAGAAAAAAAGCTTGTCCCCAGTGCTACTATTGTGTACAAGAAACCAGCCACATTCCGTTCTATCTTCACAAAATATAGACTCATTGCCCACAACCACGCTGCTGAACCAGAAAATGATGGTTGCTCTTACCCTTGCTCCAAATGTGCTTTGTGTGGTAACCACGGACAACACCAATCTATGATTACACCAACACGGTCGATTCTTACTAGACAAGGCAAAAAGATCAATCTTACCCAGAAACTCAGTTGTAATAATTACGGAATATACGCTGCACAATGTAAGGTCTGCAAACAGATATATGTGGGACAAACCAAAAACCGGTTTTCAACTAGATGGTCTGGTCATAGGACGTTTTGGAAAAAACACAATATGAACAACAACGCACGCAATGATCAAGCTGCTCTATTGAAACATTTTTACAACGCACATTTTACACTTTTTGAACAACACAATGAACCTCCCAATATTTCGGATTGCTTTGACGTTATTTTTTTGCAAGAACCTCGTAATTTCCGGGATTTAGATATATATGAAAGTAAATGGATTCGAAAATTAAATGCAGAGATTAATATTAATAAAACAGTATTGCCTAAATTCCGTTAACTACATACATTTGTTTTACGTACTACGCGTGTATCATAGCGCACTGATATAATTTACATGTTTCATACTTCAGTGTATAATATTTCTATTCTTTATTACGATTTTATCGTTAACAATGAATATTATGAAGTACTTGTTTATTTTATTATTACGTATTTAATACTGTATTTAGTATTTGACTTAAAAATCTATTTAGTTCAATTTTTTAGTTTATAGAGGTAACAGCTTTTGATATAAGGCATAAATTTTCAGCTTACACTGTTAAATTAGACAACTTAAGTTTTGAGTAGAGAGGATTTGAGGTTTGACAGTTTCTTAGCATAAGTAGTTTTTTTCAAGGAGGTTTTATTAGGTTTCACCAGTTTTAGTAGCTTGAGAGGGTTTTAGTTACTTTAGATAAGGTTAGGTTTTTTCTTTTTATGGAATTAATGGAGAGTTAGATAGAGTTTTAGTTTTATACCCCAGATTTTTTTCTTTAGAGTTTAGGGAGCGAGTTTACTTTGAGCTTACAAGTAAGTACTGGTTTTTAAAGTTTTTACAGTTCTAGAGACTTCGAAGTTTGAGATGTTTTTTAAGGAGTTTGGTGTTTAGTCTATAGTTTTGATTACCGGTTATTTAAGTATGTACCGGTCATTTAATTGTTAAGTTAAATAAATTGTTTTTTCATTCAGATTTACTGTTATATTTATTTTATTCTTTGCTAGCTTTCTTGGGGTCATGCAGGGGTCACTATGGGCTAGCAGTTAAATTAGAGAACGTATATAAACAGATATTAGTTTCAGATTCAGTTACTGAAGGGTTCATATCTTAGATAGTGACGGTTCTAATCGTTACTTACATTATTGTAATTTTTAAGCAGACAGCGATCGGATATGCGTAGAAATTGTATGTGTTTGTTGATTTTGTTTTTTAATCCAATTTTACCTAGATTATTCTTGCAATAGTATTGGTCTGGACATTTACCTGTAATATAGCTGCTATATTTGGTATCACGATGTTTTGCATGTAGGTTATAAATTTAAGTTTTATGTTTTCTTGCAGTTACTGATGATGGCAAAATTGCCGAAATCGATTTAATAAATAGAGTGATTTTAAATAATTTGGACTGATTCTGTGTCAAGATTAATTTCAAAATTGAAGAAATCATTACTACTAAGGAAAATAGATGCAGAATCGTCCCATACATCATCCCATTACGAATAATATACTGATAATTGCGATTCTCCTCATCATAAACAGTATGAATTTCAACAAATACTCGGGAAAAACATATCTTCATCTTCAGAAGCTAATCTTTCTGCAGGAGTTGTTTGCAAAATAGTTGTGAGTGAGTTAATATCTGTTTGCCAAAGAGCAAGCATTCCAGTAATTACTACAGAATCTACTGTATTTTGAAACGGCTGGTAAAATTGTGGGTGAGGCTGAAAAACCACTGCGTTATCAGTGCGATAGAAGAACTTCTTCAGTTCTACATTTTTGGAATTGTTTGTGATGGAACTAACGTCGACACGGGACTCAACACAAGCAATCAAGTATGGCATTAGTCGGTCGATGGAAGAGCGCACCTTTCCAGGCCTTTACAGTGGTTGGTATGATTGCTTCATTGCAACGAACTGACACTTAAAGCCCTCATTAAAAAGTTGGATGAGGATAACAGCGGACCGCGAGGATTTAAAGTAGCAATAGGTCAGCAGCTTTTATTTATCCGCAACGCTACAAGAATGACCAATCCACCTGCAGTGAACGCACAACATATTGCATTTTTTGAATTTTTTACCAAAGAATTGCATTTTTTGCACTGACCAAAGATATTTGTTAATTGCCAGTAATGTAGTTGTTCTTAAAGCGCGTTTTTGCTAAGAACATCTCCTGGCACATTACATCAGCCAAGATGGCTGACAACCAGTGATGAAGGTCTTAAGACCATTTTTTTAAGGTCTTGGTCTTGGCCAAGACGGTCTTGGTCTTGGCCAAGACGGTCTTGGTCTTGATCTTGGTCTTGACCATTTGCGGTCTTGACCATTTAGTTTGGTCTTAAGACCGAAAGAACTAAAAAGCATCTAGTAAAAATTTAAGTGATCCTGCACAGCTAGAAAAAGTATGCAACAGCGCGTGTGTGATTGTGTTGTTCTTTATTTCAGAGTTTCCCAAACTAGGGTCCGCGACGACCGCACAGGGGGTCCGTAACAATGTTGCAAAAAACAAAAGACTAGAACTTTCAAATAATTTTTGCAGGACATACACAGACCTAATTAATTCCTGTAGTGATTAAAAATCTTATAGAATGTTTTTTTCTACTATCTCTTGAATATTGAGTAAATATTAAAGTTAGTCATGGATTATGATACTCTTGCCTTTATCGTTTATGAATTATAATGTTGTAATAGCCTAATTGCAATGACAAGTTGAATGCACGAGCAGAGATGATAGACTAGGTCAGAGAGACCCCGATGCAAGCTTGTTAAGATATAAGTTTATAATAGGGCCGGCGCTCCAATCGACATGCTTGGCCCCCAGCTAACAAGCTTACACTTTTTAAGACAGCAGCTTTTGTGCTTAATTTCTAACTTGCCCCCCCCTGATAAACGCTTGGCACCCCTAAGTCGATTGCTCTGGCGCCGGCTCTGGTGTATAAGATACAAGATGCAAGTTTTAACGGCCTACTTTCTTTTACATCCTGTTGGTAGAGCTAAATAATAACTAAAAGCATTGTAATTGTGTAAATGCAAAATCAAATCAAACCTTTACTATACTTACCGTAATACGCAGAAGCGTGTAATGAGTGGCGGGACCCATTTCCGCGACTGTGACATTATTAGCGCCCACAGTGGCGTAGCAAGGGGGGGGAGTGGTCCGCCCCGGGTGGCACGCCCGGGGAGCGGCATTTTGGATAAGCTTTATGTAATTATTTTTCTCAATGATTTTGACCAACTATTACTTAGCTATATCGCTTATTTGCTAATCGTAAATCATTTTACTGTGTTGCCCAATACCTAGGCGCAAAGTTACGGAAATGGGCCCCGCCATGTCGTTTACGCTTTGGTGTATTCCCGCGAGTATAAAAAAGATTTGATTTTAATGTGTATTATGTCACAATTGCGCACTGTTTTCTTCGTATTTGCATCATTTGAATCGCTCACACTCAGCTTGCGAATGCAGAATAGGCACTAGGCAGTACTACGCAAGTGTCATGGGCACACGCAGGGGGGGCCACGGTGCCATTCAGTCTATAATTTCTCAAACTAATAACGGTTGCAGCCTCCTTTCACTTATTTTAGCCAAGCTTCTGCTTTTAGACATAAACTCCAAAAATGTTTTTGCATTGTCTATAGTGACTGCCAGTGGCGTAGCCACGGGGGGGGGGGTTACAATCCCTCCCCATTGAGCCTCAAATGACGTCATACATAATCGAAACTGTGCGGACAAAATGCATCATTGGTGAAGCACTCAAAGTTAGGGGCCAAAAATATGACAAACTTTCCTTAAAAATTGTTCAAAAAGCACTAAAATGGTCGTTGCAGTGTGCAAATTTTCAAAAATTTTCCAGGGGAGCATGCCCCCGGATCCCCCTAGAGTCGTTTTTGGCATTTATAATGCTTAAAAATAACTCTTCCGGAAAAAATACGCTTGAAAAAAGTGACGAAAAGTGATGCTCTTTCCCTCAAAAAATTTCTGAATACGCCCCTGACATGAAACATTTTCAAAAGGCTTATTTACGCCCGTTTCCGAGTTCAAACGTCTTTGCATTTAGTTAACATTCAACCTAATTCAAAATTACATGTACCCCACCAAAACGTTCTGGATCCACTCCTGTAAACAACGTATAATCAAATGTGATGTCATTCTCAACCCCCTCCCCCCCCATTGCAAAATCCTGGCTACGCTAGTGATGACTGCACTCACTGCATGCCCTTTCTCGATATAAAAGTGTGTTAAAAAAAGTGTTTTTTTTTATGTGAAAACTGCAAAAATTCGTTGGCGACTGGGGGCCTAGCCCCCAGACCCTCTTAGCCTCCGGCAACTGGGGGCTTCGCCTCCAGATCCCCGGTTGTGTCCCCCCCTTTGGCCGAATCCTGGGTACACACTGCATTTGGAGGCGGCAATTTCTTAACACGCCCCGGGCGGCAGAATTTCTGGCTAAGTCACTGCCCGTGCAATACAGCTTCGACTCCCACGAACCCTCGAAATGATGGCAAACTGCTGTTGGCGACGCGGTGTCTGATTTGACCGGCCCGGGGATCGGACCCCAGACCTTGCGCACCGATATTGATATATTTTACAAGTACGCCAGGGTTCGGCAACCCACTGCACTTAAAGAGCCTTCTTAACCAATATCCCAAAATAATAAACACACTGTAAGCAGCAAAAACTCTACGGCAATCAAAAAATTTAAAAAGATCTTTGTTTTTCCCTCTCCCGAAACAGGTCTTCGTTTATCCCCACAAAAAGCCTCAACCTGAGGATCAAAGAATCGCGGGTTACCGACCGCACTACGCCAGTTGCTCGGTCTAAATGTACAAGCTACGGACAAATATTTGAAGCAAAAACTGTGAGAAGCAACCCCATCCGTCCCATTCATGTGGTTCATATGTGTTGGTAAAAATGGAATTACGATTAAGCACAATTTACTTATTTTTGTGTTGCATTTTAAGCTTTTATAGCTGTTGGGTGAAAAATTAACGCAGCTTAAAAGTGGGGTCCGCGGTAAACTTGATTCGCAAAAATTGGGTCCGTGGCACAAGAAAGTTTGGGAAACCCTGCTTTATTTCTTTCAATGTTATGTATATATTTTGCCCGCTTTTGTTTTTGTTGTTATAGAAAAATAGCGATAAGTGATAAACTGTTAATTCTCATCCCATTTTTAAGGTCTTGGTCTTGAAAAAAATCAAAGGTCTTGGTCTTGGCCTTGGTCTTGACAAAGACGGTCTTGGTCTTGAAAAATTTACAAGGTCTTGGTTTTGTAGGTGATGGTCTTAACTACATCACTGCTGAGTTAAGACTTTTATATGAATGAATGGGATGGTTTATCGAAATTGCGTAAGATCAGAAATGTTTTACGGAAGTAAAACATGGTGTTTCAAGGAAAATGAAATGGCAGTTTTGAGAAGAACTGAAAGAGCAATAGTGAGTTCAAATTTGCGGTGTAAAATTAGTGGATAAAAAGAATATGGAGGAGCTGATGGAGATGTTGGGTTTGAAGGAAACGTTGGATAGAATGGCAAAGACGAACGGAGTAAGATGGTGTGCGTATGTGATGAGAAGAGATGGTGATAATATACTGAAGAAGGCAATGATGCTAAAAGTGAATGGGCAGCGAAAGCGAGGACGGCCAAAAATGACCTGGAGGAGGCAGGTAGAAGAGAGTGAAAAGAAAGTCGGGTTGAAGATCGAGGAAGCTGCAGATCGAACGAGTCGTAGGGAAGGAGTGAGAGCGATCGCGAAGGGGATGAGGTGTATCCAGCCAGTGACGAAGAAAAATACGGATTGAAAGTGGATGATGATGATAATGATGATGATTAATAACGTCATAGAAACCACTGAAGCATCGATGGAGTGTAGGAATATAAATGAAGTAAAGTAGCTGGCGTCATCAAATGTTTCAAGAGATTAGACGTAACTATTTACAATAAAGTAGTTTGGTTATTACGCATAAATTATTGATTAATTCTGCGATATAATTATTGTTGCTTCGCCATGTTTTCAGATAGGTGAGGCAGTGCCTCACCTGCCGCCGCACGTCCCTGGCAAGAACTCCTTCGTGACAGCAGGTGGTTCATTTCACTGTTTTCCCGTGGTTCGTTAATTAAAAGTTAAAACAAAAAAAATGAACTTTTCTGATGGTGCAACGCCTTTTCATTCCACACGCAGAGCTTTCGTGTAAAAACTCTATCAAGAGTACTCGAAGATTTGAAGAGTTTTTTGCTGTAAATACGCGCTGTTCGACTAGCTCGTTAACATTGCACTTCGCGCGATACTGCGCTGTGCTCAACTTCATGGCAGTAAACCGATTTGTCAAAAGTTCCACGAATAAAATTGGCTCTGGAAAACAATTTATGAAACTTTTGAATAATTTTACTACAAATGAAGAGAAAAAGATCGACAGTTCAAGAAATTCAAGTGCTTTCGATTACTTTTGCTCTTCGTTTTGTAATGGTTTTTATTAGGGCAATTTATTCAAGTCCTCGATAATCCCGCAGTGGTTTCAACTCAGCTTAACAGCTTTTGAGATCGGAGAGCGAGAGAAAAGCTTGCTTTATTTGCATTTTTATTCATTTATATTTTTGTATAAGATTTTTTTGATCATATTGTTGTTTCAAAAATGTTTGGTTGCAAAGCATGCTCTGATCTGCTTCTATCCACGCAATGAATCGGTGAGTACGATGCTGGTTATGTGACAATTTTGGTAATTGTTTCAATCAAAATGTAAAATAAGAAACAAATTTGAAACGTTTTTCTCTCATTTTATTTATTTATGCTAATTTTACCACATGTAGATAAATGAAACGCTTTCAACGTTTATAAGTGCGTAAGTGTTTAATAAAAAGGTGAAAGTACGAGAGAGCGGGTGCATACATTGTGTTGGAACGACTGCCCGTTACAAACATCAGTGATGAATGATCGGACGCTGTTAGTGGACAAGCAACACACATACACTTCGGACTTCCCGCTTGTCCCGAGCGCCTGGGGTTAAGCCGCGAACACTATTTTTTAAAGTCTTTAGTGTGACACGACTAGGAATAAAACTCCGGTTTCCCGGCTACTAAGTGGTCGCTCTAAACGATACACCAATCGCCGGTTTATAAGTGGTTTTTATTTGATTACCAAAGCATTTAAACTTGACCGTACATGTTTTTATGCCAAAGCTTACAAAAGAATTTTTGTTTAAGCTTCTGTATCCTTCTGTATTGTTTGGTTTCAAAACTACTACAATCACAGCAGCGCGATAAAACGCCCGCCTATCGACTATTGTGACGTAACAATGAGCCGATCTTGTACGACCGCCTCTCACGTCTCGTGTTACCAGGTCAACCAACTGTAAACATAATGAATGTAACCAATTTCCAGTTCAGTCAGTCAGTCGTCAAAGATCACAAAGCATAGTATAGTTAGAAAGAAAATTATGAATGAAATATTAGCAGCGAAGTTGAATCAGTTGTTGAAGACAAAATTTCACAAATGTGTGCAAAATAGATCACAGTAGCAAGCAAGCGCTAATGGTTTACCGAATAACCTTCCAAACGTGTTCATAAACTTGCCTATTTGACCTTTAATCTCATCAAGTCATGTCATTCAGAAAAATTATCAAAGGCGCATTTGTGCTGAAAGTGTTGAACTGCTATCAATTATTAGTTTGGATTTTATAAGGTTTTCCACATTTCAACAGCTGCTTGACCTTTTCTAATTCACGTGACCTAAAGTGCCCAATCAGCGACCAAAATATAACACATTTAAAAACACCTCTGTTAAAAGTTTGAAGTTTGAATCTATATTTGTTCAGATTTTGTAACTTTGCCTAAACCTCAATTGTTTGGATCATTGACCACAAGTCACATGACGCAGAGCATTTATCATTGGCACAGTGCAAGAACATGGTTAGACATACAAGTTTGCTATCAAATTTCTACAGAATGGTTTTTGTCAAAGTCGAGGATCATAGATCAATGATTAAGTAACAAATGCAGATTAAGGCAACTACTGATCAGTAACATTATAATAACACTTCGACAATACGTATGCAGTTCATACATCATTTTACGGTATGTTAAGCAACATTTCATGTGGCGCTCATATCATATCATGGAAAAAACTGGTGAAAGTAGTTTATAGATTAAACATTAAACTTATTCAAACGATTTTGTACAGAAAATTAAAGTGAGATTGTCTCCTTCTTTTTAATGAAATTTAAAATAACACAATTGCTTGCCCAAAAAAATTATACGAAATTACAGGCTGTATAGGACAAGAATAGAAAAAATATTGTCGTGCAAATACTGCGGAGAGCGAACACAGTGTAGCTTTGGGCTGTTAGCATCATCTTGCGATTCAAATTATCAAAATCAATTGGATCAGCGAAAAGTTTAAGCACTTGCTGTGTGTCTTGTCCCATTGCGCACAATGCGCACTGATCGCTTAGGCGCTGATACTCGGAGGGCAACGTATTTTTGTACCAATTACTGTAATGCTCAGGGGGGGGCTGAATTTTGTCGCTTACCCTTCTCTCTTGATTCTCTCTTGAGTACGCCACTGCTCTTACACGTTCATGACAAAACTTAATCAAAAAATTCAAATTTCTAGGTTATTTTTAGTTGAAGTTTACATCTGGTTGGTTTAATTCTATTTGTTTTTACTTTTCATTATTCTGCTGCACATGGCGGGCTTTGAACAACGCGCAACTTCTGCTGGATATCGTTTTCCCTTGGGAAACACATCGTCGGTCCACCGCACTGTTTCCAGACCGGAAGCTACGCAGACCTCATCAGAATTTAAGAAAACAAAAGAGATTCAAAAATGCGACGAAGTTTCATTCAATAAAATTTGGAGAGAACAAATACAAAATGAATGGAAAGGGGTTCACGATTGGTGAGTTGTTTTTCTTGATTTACTTTTTACCATATTTCTTGCATTCGAAGTGTTTTTATGGTGCATTAAGAGAGTCGTTGGCTTGCCGCTATTTCATTTTGATTTCAATCTTTACTCAGTTTCCGTTTGTACCGCTGCGATGTTTCGGTCTGCAAGGCTCAGGCACTTGAGAACAAAGCGTTTGCAAACTCAACAGAACAGGTTGCTGAGGTCCCTCAAACCTTTCTTAATAGCCTATACGCCTTGAATAGAAGGACTGGCGGCTGGCAAACTCGGGTTTTTAACTTGGGTCCCAAATTTTTAGCATGGTTTTGTAGAAAAGTATGATTAAGAGCAGATAGAGGCGTCAAACTTGGCATTTACCTTAAGCAACACATAATGTTTCAAAATGGATACTGAGGGGGTAATGACGTCACAGTAAAGGTGATAACGTCACTTTAAATGCAATTTTAGCGTAGTTTTCTCAAGCTATCTGTGCGTCTTTTCTTTATTCTTTGATGCACTTTGGGAGTTCAAAACTTAGTCAGTAGCTAGTTCTTTCGATGTAAAAAATCCTTTGGTGAAAAGACCCGTAGAAAGCATAAAAATTGAGGGGTAATATCTGCTACCCCTAGAACTTAAATAATAGTATATAACTTATTCGTTTGCAACTAATGTAAAATTAAAACTTCATTTTTAAACTATCTTTAATCTTACCTTACCTTTTCAAGAAAATCAAAGGTCAATGACGTCATATAGAGATGATGACGTCACTTGAAAACAAACATTGTCGTAATTTTACTACTTTTTTTCTATTCTCTGTTAAGTTTTCAGATTCAACTCAAACTTATCACGTTTTTTGGCTCTAACGTACTAAAAGCACACTACCGGGTTGAATTATGCAGTACTTTGTACAACAAACTCCTTTTTCTGCTCAGAATAAAGTATATTATTCAGATATTGCCTGTTATAAATACGGGAACTTTAAAAACACGTAAAAGTACTGATTACCGTGTAGAAGGAGGCTTGGCAAAATTAAAATCAATCAATTGCCCCTGCCTGATACGTGGACCTATGCGTGACGCATAATTAAATTTTGAATGAAAAGCGTCAAACATGTGACACATAGTCACATACTGAGTGAAGTAAAATATTTGTTTGAAATGATCTAACTTAGTACAAATTTAATTGCTAAGTTTCTCTCTCCTTCTCAAACACTCAAGACAGACAGACAGACGGACAGCATATTTATTTTCGTCGCAAAAAAAAACAAAAAACTTAATAAAGAAATAGACACAAAAATTATAAAGATACATTTTGGCGACGGGGAGGATGCGAAAGACCTTACGGTCATGGAGTCAAGCAGCCACCCAGCGTTGGGTTAGATAATAATCGACGATCAGATAATTTTTATTCATTTTTAGGGATAGTGCGACTGATAAACGTAAAGTAGCCTAACAAGTAATCAGCGAGAAACTGCACCAATAGCTCAGCACCGTGTCAAGCATTTGACTAGTGGCAGAACGATGGTGTGAGGTAATTTTCAAAACTAACACACTAATTAATTCGCTTTTAGAATATCTTTTTTGTTAATTATATAATTAATATAACGATAGAAAAAAATTTTTGTACCGATTTTTAAAGGATTTGTGTGATGATTCCCTTATTTCTTTTGGAGTGGAGTTCCAAATTTTTACTCCCCGATATTTGATACACCTCTACAGTCTCTTTGATTTACATAGAGGAATGTAAAGCTATCTTTATAGCTTGATGCTCTTGTCAATCGATCGGATACCCCCTTAACTTTAATAAAATAATTTAAAAGGGAACTAGGTGCTTTATTGTGGATGCAACAGTAAACCATTTTTGCTACTTCAAGTTTATAGAGATCATCAATTTGCAATATTTTGTATTGAACATATATAAGTTTAACGGCATTCCGAAAATGCGTTACAGAGATAACTTTAATAGCCCGATTTTGTAAAGCATTCAATTTTCGCGCGTAGGTAGGAAAAGTATTTTCCCGTATTATTATTCCATACAGCAACGAGGAAGGTACAAGAATATGGTAAAGTTGCAACAAGATAGTTTGTGGGAAAAAGTGTTTAAGTTTCGTGAGGAGACCAACACCACGAGCAACCTTATTCTCAAGAATTTTTATATGATCCCCAAAGTTAAGCTTATCATTCATAATAACCTGCAAGTACTTCAAAGTATGTTCAACTTTAATTAACGATCCATTACTGGTTAAATTGAGGTTGGGGAAAGGAGTTTTTCCAAGTTTTGGAGGAATGATTAGTACACTAGTTTTGGAGGGGTTAACAGTCAGCTTATTGACACAGCATCATTCATGAAGGTTTTACAATTCTCTTTCTAAGTTAATTTGCATGGATTCAAGGTTAGAAGCTTTTACCAATAGACAAGTGTCATCTGCAAATAATATGGGCTTACTGGCTAAGGCATTCGACATATCATTAACATATATTAGGAAAAAAAGCGGTCCGAGTGAGAAGCCTTGGGATACGCCGTAATCTATAATCAGTTTGTCGGAACAGTTTTGGTTAATCTCGACAAATTGTTTTCTATTATAAAAATACGAGTGTATCAACTTATAAGCCACACCACGAATACCATAATTATTCAACTTAAGCATTAGTGTGCTATGCGACGCGGTGTCAAAGGCTTTTTTAGGTCTACCATGGCTAAGCCGGTATAAAAGTCATTACTGATATTTTCATAAGCAGAAGTAACGACATCCAGGATTGCGTAGGCTGTCGAAACATTTTTTTGAAATCCGTATGGGTTTGCATATATCATATCATGCTTTTTAAAAAAGTTGAAGAATCATACATGAATAAGCTTTTCAATAATATTACAAAAACAAGTCAAAATCGATATAGGATGATAATTACTAGCCTCGTCTTTCACTCCATTTTTTAAAAATAGGAGCGATATGGGCAATTTTACAACTTCTTGGGAAAATACCTTCAGTGCACATGTATATACTCAATAAATAATGTCAAGTGGATGGTTATTACGTCTTTAGCCGCTTTAAGGAAAAAAGAAAAAAATTTGTGATGCCCCCACAGCCTTGTCTTTAAGAGACATTATTTGATCAAAAACTTCGGTTGCATCAGGGGGTGCTAAGAAAATGGATTCGAAAACTCTTTGGGACCTTTATGTTTCAAACTGATCATCTTGTTCGTCAATTGTGCAAAAGTAGTTGTTAAATTGATTTGCAATGATAGTAGGGTCCTCAGAAAGTACACCTTCAACCTTTAGAGCGGAGGGAGGCTCACGGCTAGAATTTGTCGGTAAAGCAGATCGAATAATCTATCACGTTTTGCGAACGTTACCTTTGCTATTAGCAAATTCAGCAACTAAAAAGCAATGTCCTTCCTGGCCTACCGGATGGGAAGTCATGCCGACTTCTTCTTCTTGGGCCAGAGCTATAACAGCACTCCATCACCAACAGTGCAAAGCACTCCAGTAAATCGTACCGTAGAGCGAGACATCGCTGTTTCTGGCTATCTGCCTTCATCAGGCGCCCTCAGGTAAGAAACATTCATCTCCCAGGATAAATGATCTTGCCAGGATCACTCATCCTTTCGTATAAATATTTCTTAAAGAATTTAACTTTTGTGTTACGCAATCCACTCGTGTGGCTACGTCAGATTCAGCGCCAAAAAATTCTAGCAAATTCAGCGCCGAAAAAAAGTTTTTTTAAAGTGCTTTAATTTTTGTTAACTTATTCGAATAACGCCGAAAACAACTTTTTTCAGCATCGCTACCAAGAAAAAAATGGCTTTGAAACATTGAATTTTTTTTCGAATTGAAGTGAGGATCCCTTAAGTAATGCACGGCTTTTTTGCCAGTTTTAGTAGTTCACGACTCATACGTTTCAGTGGTGCGTGCGATTCTATTGTATGCGAGATTACCTCGACAAAATCATCAACTACTTGGTCAAAATTGTCATTCGATAATGGAAAATTTGACAAGATTAGACTGCTTAACTTATCATTTAATTCGACAGAGAAGGCTTCCGGGCAAAAATTTTTTTATCTCTGGGATGTTTTTTCGAGATGCCTGAAATTTGCTTATTCTGCAGGCTATTGCATAGTGATCTGTTATCGAGCTTAATATTGTACGAGGTGTTATAGTGTGGGTGATGTCATTGGTAATGATGTGATCGATTACGGTAGATGACCTGTCTGTGACCCTTGTTGGTTTGGTTACAATTTTGATGAGCCCCGTTACTAGTTAAGGCTTGCAGATAGCTATTCGCAAAAAGAGATCTATTTGTTAACATTTATATTAAAATCCCCCAGTATATAAAAAGTTTTGTTTTCACATACCAGTTTTTCCAAACAATCCGAAAAATCGTTTATAAATTTATTTGCATCTTCGCTGGGATGCCGGTAGACAGTGTCAAGAATACGAATTTGTTGGTTTTACGTCGACGAATTTTAAGCCATAAAGACTCGGCACCATGCAATTAAAAACTTTCAATTTGAGAACAGTTTGGTACATTGCTAACATAAACCGCAACCCCACCCGCTTGACTTTCAGGTTATACGTTCGTGAAATTATAGCCGTCAATTTCAATGTTTTTTAAGGGTTGATTGATGCGGGATTCTGAGAGGCATATAACATCAGGTTGGAAGGATAATTGGCTGACAAAAACATGCAAATCACTAAAGTTTGCGTTTAGAGATCTTATATTTAGGTGTATCAAGCTCAGGGAATCATTTTCAGCCAAAAAAACTTGGTTGCTAGCATTTGTATCAATATAGTCGCATTTTTTAACGTTACTAGTCATCGAATTAAATAACTGATCGCTCATATCACTAGTACCATCGCAAAGGTCAGCTGCTTGACTCGTAAGCGGGGCATCCGAAGGTTCCCCGTCAAAAATGAGCCAGGCACTTGAAAAAAAAACAGCAGATTTGTGGCTGTTTGCTGTTTGATAAAGAGGCATGCTCACTGCTCAATCACTTTGAGCATATCACTACATTGGTAATTGATTAAAACATTCAACATAGGCTTGAAGCAAGTACGATCGATTTATAGTTCATACATCAGGACGATCGATCGATTTCAGCGAGTAGATAAGACAGTTTTTACGTTCGTTAATCTGTACCATTCTGAACAACTTTTACGTCATTCACGTAAAGATTGTATTTACCATTTTCTGCTCGCCAATAAGTCTTTTTGTTTAATCTCCTAGCTTCTTTAAATAGAGGTAATAAAAGTTTCTTCTACGATTTTTTTTGATAGATGGTCAGTTATGTGAGCAGGAACAGCATTGTTCAACAATCTCCTTTCGTTGTATGATTGAGATGTTTTAGTTTACTGTAAATGAGACGTTTATCCGCGGCATTAGGTAATTTAATAATTATTGGACGCGTGACTTTTTCCCGGTTTCTACAAATCGGCGTATGTGGGAGGCGGTGCAAATCAACGAAGGAAATGGTAGAAGGGTTGGCTATTTGAAACCCATCACTCATGAAGTTTTCGACGATCTTTCTAGTTTCGTCAACTTTTTCCCAAGGATGTGTAGGATTTTCGTCTAAACCATGAATCAATATGTTAAGGCGTTTGTCATACGACTCTTGCATCACAGAGTTAATTTCATGTCCTTTTTGACTTTTTCTAAAATTTGTTGCCTTTTTTCAATTTCCGCCAGCGCACTATTATCAACTTCCATTTCCATGTGTTTTTCCAGCGCCAATATTTTTTTGCTGAACACTGATTCCATATTTAGAATTATTTGGCCGAAATCTTCAATATTGTTTTCCATAATGTCAAATCCAGAGCTTAATTTTTCCAAGATTTGACATATTTCACCAATTTGTCTTTCCATTCCTTTGTTAACAGATTCTGTACATTCAACTTGCCAAGTTACAGTTTAAGCTTCTATCTTAACACTTGAGTGAATCAACCTGTCTTAGATTTGAAGAAATGTAGCTGCCAACAAGCACTGCCTGTTTTTACCAATGTTCTTTCACTAGCATTGCACGTGTTCTACCAGCTGTTTTTCGCTATCACTCTTGTCCAACCCAAATTTCGGTAGATCACATACACATGGAGTTGGCCGAGTGGTTGGTGTATTGGGCTCCGAAGCTGGCTTCGCGGGTTCGATGCTCAACTAGGTCATCTCTATGATGCATGTACTTCACTACCACAAAAATCCCAAGCTGCAATAAAGTGGCTTGAAATGAGAAAAAAAAAAAAAAACCAGCGCCAAGCTGTGTTTACTGAGTAGGCCTTGGCAACATGATGTAAGTGGAAATGTTCCTAATATTCATTGAGTTTCTTGCGATTTGCCACAAACCAAGCAATAAATAGTACCGTTTGTACTTATGGCATTGACGCTACATGCAAAACGTTGCTAGGCTGGGTTTTCAGCATTATTACCAGCGAAAGTTAGCTCAGTAAAATTCATTTAATTCCGCAATGCCCTGAAAGATGGAACTGCACAAAGGCAAATTGCCGCTTTTCTACTATATGATGAAATTTGCATAGGTAAAACAAGAACCTATTATGACGTCATTAAAATGGTATAAATATAATTCAAACTACTCAAGGCTTGAGGTTCCTCAGTTGACAAAAGTGCTCGATGACGTAGTCAGAGCGGCACATATGATTTAATAACAGATTAAAAGCATAAAATTATAAAAACTCACTACAAACTGTTTCCCCCTAAAACAAGTCTGTAGTGAGTTTTTATAATTTTATGCTTTTAATCTGTTATTAAATCATATGATTCAAAATATATTTTTATTTAGAGTACCTAATAATGACAGATTTTAGGGATGTTTGCAAATAATTGGGGATTCGGGTCACTTACCCTAGTCCAATCAACCTCGAATTATTAGAAATTGTGTGTGAATAAATTATAGACGTCGTCAGAAAGTATAAAAGCAAATGCTTTAAAACCTTAGAGAAACATCAAAATAACTTTTTGATACCCAAGTTAAAAACCCGAGTTTGCTAGCCGCCAGTCCTTTTATTGAAGGCGTCTATGCTCAATAGTGAAGTTGATGGGGTGAACATTGACAAACGTATCGTAAAAAACTGCCTCTTAACTTGGAGCAAAAGCAAGAAATGGAAAATATTGGGGCTTTACTACTCCGCACTTCTGAAACAATTTTTATGCAAATGGTTAGTGATTTGTATCAATCATTACGAGCAGATGCAATACAACCAAAAAAGATAAGTACGTAGAACGCCTGTAACTCGAACACGACTTTAACAAATGAAATCAACAAAATACCATGCTTTGCGTCCAAAAATGCCATGTTAGCTTCCAAAAATGCCAGCGACTAAAATAGTGACAAGTTTAAAACAAAAAAATTAGTGATCACCATACTGCCAGCGCTAATGATATACAATAAATCACAAGGTACAGGTATGTGTACTTTATAATGTATGTGATGTAATTTTGGAATATTGCATGATGTTCGATCATGCGCACAAATCACTTATCCGAGCCACACCTGGTTTTAATTAGTTCGGATAATCGGCGTTCTACTGTATGAGAAAACTATCTGAACCAAACGATAGCAAACAGTAAAGTAGCAATTGAAGAGGGGAGATCCAGATCGTCGGAAGAGACCATAGGTCTTTAAGTGTCATGCACGTTGGGCCTGTACTTTGCTGGCCAATGTCTGGATACTGCCACGGTTCAATTGCGACGGTCAGGAAATAGTGCGGGAGTTAGGAAGGTCCGGCCTATCTGAAAATATGTGAAGACCGTTGGACCAAAACCTTTGAACAGGTTTTACTGACTTCCAAAATGTCCTTCGGCGGTGGTAGGTGTGAGCAGGGGTGGCGAAATAGGAATGGAAAAAATCACGAGAACTTGAATGACAATAGAAGTTGGAGACCAATACCAAATGATAGTGATGAAGTTTTCGAGACCGGTCTCGGGTCTCGAGACTGGTCTCGGGTCTCGAGACACATTTTTGAAAGTTTCGTCTCGGTCTCGGACTTGAACTTTTAAGTCTCGATCTCGAGTCTCGAAAAGTCATGGTCTCGAAATATGAGAAGTCTCGAGACTCAAAATTTTGGTTAGGCGTAGGAGTAGAATTTTGAATTTTTTAATGAATGCAAGCAACGCAAACAAAGATTTGATCGAGTTTCTAGGTCTTAACATCCTTTTAATTGCTTTCCAACAATCTCCTTTATTTATTCATTTCGGTCGATTTTCATTTATTTCCGCCAATGTTTACTGAGATCGTGAGAAACAAATTTTTACAATAAAACCTCAATTTTCGATAATTGGCTACTCGGTGGGAGATACTTGAGGTTCGAAAAAACTCAGGTAGAGTCGTGGGAGAAATCTGCTTGACCTGTTATTCATTGTTATCTTTAAGAAGCCGCTTAGCGGCATTATTTGATGTTGATCTTTATTGAAAGTGCTAATTGCCATTGTCTACATTTTTGCTTTCTGGTAGTAAATGCTCTAAACCAGGCATGTCAAACCCAGCTTGGCTCTGGGGCTGGATCCAGACTTTATATTCTTAGTTGGGCCGGATCAGTGAAAGATTGTCAACTCCAAATATTTAGCTTTGTTTTTCAGTACTATGTTTTATTCTTCAGGCTGCATTTGTAGCTTACCCTATATGTTCTAATAACAGATGACGAGGGAACTTATTACAACACGACACATTTATTCACAAACAATGGAAAAAATATTTTTCATGTGAGATAGTGAATGTGTTAACAACTGGTTTATTTTAACAGCTGAGTGAATGCAGTTTTACACCTGAACCAACCCTTCACACCAAACAAGCGCAAGTGCTTGCGATCTATGAAAAAATAACTTTGCCTAAATTATCATGCTGCTTTGAAATAAAAAAAAAAATGCAAGTTATAGCAGTGCCTGGGCAGTAAGATTAGTGCTTATGTGCTGGACGTGAGTTTTTTTTTCACATTTACTGCTCTTCCGGAATACCGCTGCCAGAGAGAGCATTTGGTTTGCATTAAAAAATTATAACTTTCGATAGAAATGAGCTAGAGACTCTCTTCTTTCTTTTGATATACGGTACTCAGAAATTTATGCCGGGCCGGATTAAATCATCCGACGGGCCGTATGTTTGACATGCCTACTTTAAACCTTTTTCTCGTTCAGGTGCCTTGCACGTAGACGGAGTTTGAGGTGGTAGCATATGGCAGTGCGACGAGGTTTGGTCAAGGACGGTTAATCAGGACAGCTCAGACCTCAAGATGATTGTTTTCAGTCTCATTCTGTTGAACAGATCTTTCGTAGTATGATACATTTAACATTGCAGACTCAGAATGATGAACTTAAGTCTATACTTAAACGCTGATTTTTTGTAAATATCAAACATTAGGAGTAACAATTAGGTCCAGTGAAGATTAAAAAAGTTTGGAGTACAAACCTGTGGATAGTGTTATGCTTCAGAGTAGACATGGGCGACCGAATGGGAAAGACGCGTGACCCCAGAAGATTTTCCGGATGGTATCGGAGAAATAAAGTATGGATAAGGAATAATACCGCAACTCAGGAATTTGTTATGCATTAAGCGGGATGTCCACTGAGAAACGATACGATAACGACAGGGAAATCCCCGAGGAACGCACGATGCGCAAGAAACGCTCTGATACGACAACGATCTGCTAACGATCAGTAAATGCCCACAGCGAACGACCGTGAAGTAACTATGGAAACAGGAATACGCTGGCTTGCCTGCGATATTTTTAAAGACAAGTTTTTTGGCAGTTTAATTTACACAAACGCTTTTCTGTGGTAACTTCCTGCTTATCTGCAGTAAGGCCTATTCAAAAGCTGTATTGTGGTTTGAGGTTATTGTAAATACAAAACAAAGAGTACTACTTTACTGCAAGGTTACCGTCCGAGCGCCTTCCTCTGTGGCAGAGCAAAACACTTGGAATAATTTGCACCTACTAACTTCTAGATACCCCAACAGGGCCGGCGCCAAAGGGGGGCCTAGTTTCACAATCAACCAGCTTTGCCCCTTCCCCAAATCAACAAGCTTAATTTTGTTTTGAAGACAGTGACTTTAGTTCAAAATTAGATCACACTTTGGCCCCTCCTGATAAACGCTTGGTCCTTAAGTCGATTGCTCTGACGTCAGCTCTACCCCAAACTGGTCCAGTTTTAATTAACAATTTTCATGCGATACTAAGATAATCATACAAGAGGGAGGTTGCCTATGTATGCGCCCCCTCAGGCTTTCTCTGACACACCTTAAGAATCTTTCCCGCTCAGATTTTTCGAAAAAAATATATCTTAATGTAGGAATATCTCTTCATCCGTCTCCCTTCGGAAAATTTCTGAGTAAGCCCCTGCACACAATTGATGTTTGAGTGGCCTAAAACACTGCAAACTGTTCAAATTACACGAAAATACTGTACGTTAGAAAACGCAATTTATTGCAACTCGATTGTAAAATAAGCCTGACAAAACCAGCAACAAGGTACAATTGCAACAAGGTGTCTGTTCCATGGTAGTTTGCAAAGTAAAACTCATCCAATCAACACCCGCAATATGATTACAATAACACAACTAAGATAAAGCAAAAATGTTAACTACATTAAATTTTTTCAGTTTTGCAATTCTATTCACAAGGACCAACACAACCACAATTTGTTTTACTGCAGTGTTGTGACAAATTTTGATTTTTTACCGTCCGAGCGCCTAACCGTCCGAGCGCCTAAAAAATAGCAATTTTTTAGATTTTTTAACAAACATAGTTGTTTTGTGAATTAATTGCTTTGTATTTTATGCACATAAAGTCCATGCATACAATATTTATTTCCACCGCAACAGTCAAAAAATTTGGCTAACCAGTAATGTTTAATATCAAACACTAGGCCTACCATGAAAAAAAAAACAAGAAGGAGTAAACTCGAAAACTCTTGTAAATTAAGCTGCATTGATTATACACTTTGTCTTGTTCAAGCTAGGAGTAAAGCAAACGTGCATATATCATGCCAAATTCATAAATCAAACATTTGCAGATGTTGCCACGTTTAAATGGTGTCTAGTCGTAATGTCATTTCTTAACAACGCACTAGTACGTACTGGTATGCAAACTGTATGCAAAACACAGCCAACCGGAATTTAATCTAAACGTTTAGATTTATGAGCAAGACATTTCTACCAGTATTGAAACAATCACAAATGATCATGATAAAGTTTCCACATGTAGTTTCAAAATATTTACTTAACTTCAATTTTCAAACTATCAATAGCTACAATTTGAAACATGAAATAAAACAAAGTTCAAACTACTGGTAACCATTTTACCAGCAACATAAGAAAATTTGATGAAGCAAAACCACGGTGGATATCACAAAGTAAAATCAATTACATGAGAAAGGTTACATTTATAAATAACATCGTAATTAAGGAATGCAAAACCTTAATATACTATTATCATAGGCCTACTGTGAAATCAATTAATTATTTAGAATTCACAATAGTGTACTTAAATGCATTCAAAAAATGCTAACAAACACCTCTTGACTATTTTCAGTCATCTGTCTGATGGCTTTCAATTGTGGAATCTTTATTCATGCTTTCCACTTTATGTTCTGAACAATACCTTCTGTCTGGGTCAAATTAACGTTTTAATTGGTTACATTTCATTAATGATTATTCCAATTCTTCCACTTCTTTCTTCCAATTCTTATTATTCCAATTCTTGCCGTACACTTCTTTAGTTTTCTTGAAATTTTTGTTTTTGTCCAAGTTTTAAAACTTTCTGAACTAGTTGTCCTTCAAAGACTTTAGAAAATAACTAGTTTTTCAACTTTTCATTTTTATAAGTAGCCAACTATCTAACTATGAACCTGTGAAAATTTATGAAACGTCTTAATGTTGGCATTTTATGATTACAAAAACCTTAAGAAAGTATATAATGTACCACCGATATAGTAAACTATACGTACAAAACTTAAAATTGTTTAACTATTCATCAAACTAATATACTATGCAGTTATCCTGCTAGAACAAGAGTTCATATTTATAATAATCATTTGTACCAGTACCGGTACTGTATTTGATTTTACTTCAGCAGCTGGGCAAAAATCGAGTAGAGTGTAAGGTCAACTGGTCAACCATCAGTATGGACAGTTGCTATTGTGACATCACATTTAAACTATAATGCATGCCGCTAGGCAACATTACCCCAAAAATCTTCAGCTAGAGCATCAAAGATTTAAATTTAGCAAACCGGTACTGGTAATTATAGTAACGCAAATATACAGGCTTATAAGCTAGCTGGGTTGCTAGCAAAATTAACAGAACAATGCAATACACACATGAAGTGTAACTAGTCGGAGTTTTTGAAGCTACTGTACAAACTACACCTGCTCACACAACTTTACTGGTCTATCACCAAGCACAGACCAAACTGTTGGTGTTAACTGTTAATTTAGCACGATAGGGTCTTAAAAATACTAACCATTTTTAGGAATTTGTGAAAGCCATTAGACCCATTAAAAAGAAATTGCTTGCCCAACTAGACTAGTTGTTGTTTCTCAGTTTATCACCAGTCAAGCAGTTAGCTAATACGTAACCTAAGGTAATAAATCAAATTTTTTTGCTATTTTATGTCTCTGTTCATAAAATACCCTAGAATAGGTTTTTACAAATCTAACCTAGTTCACTTTTGTGGCTTTGCCAAACGACGAGCTAACGACGCCCGACAAAGTAGAAAATTTTCTACTCTGTCGTTTCGTGGTTAGACACGTTTCTTCACGTCGTTCCGTCGTGTGAAAATGATCGTTATCGTGGTCAGAGCAGCGGTGGACATTGAACGTCGTAAATAGGCGTCGGCGTCGCGTCGTAAGCTGCTAACGACGCAATAACGACAGCAGTGGGCATCCCGCTTTACGGTGTTTGCCGTGTACTAGGACCACTAGGTTACTGAATCATTCATTTTGATGTCTTGTTTATGAGAACACAGTCGCACATTCCTCCAGCCATCTTGTCGTAAAAATAACTATCTGAATGCAACTGCTTTAGCAAGCCCGCTATATTTTACATTTAAATGATCGGTCAGCGTTAGTAGTTAAAGACACCGCCGTCGGAGCGTGAGGTCTGCGTTTCGATTCTTGGTCAGGTCAAAATCGGACGCAGTGTCGCTGACGTCTCGCCACCGCCGCGATGTTTCTTTGGTGCAGTGTAGCCCAATGCTCATGCTCTGACCCGCGAGTTTATGAAAGCTTTTATTTTAATCTGATTTAGCAACTCGTTTCGAATTCCTTTAGATTGGTGCCAGAGCACGAACAGTTTGGTAATAAAACTTAAGCAAATTTACGATGCATTTTATATGAATGTCTTTGTAACACATATTATAAGAATATTTTTGTAATACGCGGGACATTTGTGTTTAGCTTGAGTTTAATTAGTTGTAAAGTGTTATTTCATTATTTCCGTTGAAAGAATTTGCATTATGTCTCGTAATTCGGCCATAACAAACTTTGAGTATGGTCATCATAAAGAGTACGACGATGAAAAATCAGGAAATAAAAAAACATTCTGCGATATGCAAGTTTTGCTCAACACTGACAACAATCTGTGAAGTTCAGGCACAACCTCTGCATTTTCTCGGCACATGAAGAAATGCCACTAGTCACGGTAAGCTATCGCATTGTTTTTAAAGAACGGTTCAATATGCTAACTTTGTTAGGTTGTAATGGTGGAAAGTAATTGCGTGCTTTTGTATGTTTTTTTTTAACATTTTTAACGGTTGTGTGCCGAAGTGAATCAGTTTAATCTTGAAACGCTCTCCAAATCGAAGGTAAATTAATGTAGCCTATTGCACGTCTCAACCTAATGGCATTTTGCATTTCAAGTTGTTGAATTTTTAACACGGCACTGGAGGGTGCAAGTATGGTGGTCGTTATTGTAAACCCGGCTTAAATTCAATGGTTTAAAATTAAAGCAATGTAAAAAAAAATAACAGTCATATTTGACGAACCTCCTGGTCATAAAACGAGATGTTGCCTTAGCGATAGTTTTGATATTTTTTTGTATTAAACACAGCTTGTTTAATTATTTCCGTCTCATGTTGCACATTATTTTCTGCAATTAATTTGTTTGACATGCATGCGCCAGGCGATGCTAAACACGGCTTAATTCAGCAGAGAGTCAATTTCGTCGAATAAGAAATCGCAAGTGAAATTTTATATAGATCTAATGCACTAAGTAGCGGCTTCTATCTGTGGGTTTGTGCATACTATGCGACTAGAAATTCATGAAGGCGGCAAGTGGTCTTCTTCAGCTTACGTCCGTCTGTGTAGAATGCAGCAAGATAACAGTTAAATCGACGTATCTTATGCCATTATTGAAACTGAATTGTAAACAAGCTATACATTTTTTGCAGAAAGGATTATCCGAGCGGCCGAAAATTTGATAGATAACATGGACGTGGAGGAAAGCACATCGGAGATGGCGAATTGTGGACGCTCGGTGGAGGAAACGGCACAGCAGAAAAACATTCCACGTCCCTTGAACAAATACTCGAAAATTCCAAATGAAGCAACTTTCACAAGACCAACAAGCGTTCGGTCGCAGTTGCTGAAGCATCTCGAAATCACCAACGATGGTGAACATTTTAACGAAACTATCTTTGAATTTTGGGAAACCATGGAAAACCAACTACCTGCCTTATACAAACTCACGATGCAAGTTCTTTCGGTGCCAGCGTCATCGGCTCCTGTGGAGAGTAATTTTAGTACCGTAGTACTATCATGAGACTTCATCAATCTTGGCTATCTTCCGTTAATCTAGAAATGCTGGTTGCATTAAAATGCGATCACACTCTAATTGTTTGATTTTGGTATAGGCTTACTTTTTGCAGTTGCATTCATTTTTTCCGTTGTGTTTCGTGATTATTTTTGATTACAATAATTAATGCCATTCAAGATTTTTTGGTTCTGTTATCAATCTGTAGTTACTGCAAGCTGGACTTGTGCGATAGTTTAACCACAGTTTTGGAATCGAACTGGAATCTCTCTCCTTTAGATACGGGCGTTTGATCAGTTCAGCTGCGCCGTCACCTCTTCATGTGCTAGTGAATAGCACGTGGCCCAAGTACGCTGTTTGGCTTATGGTCGTTCTATACTGTAATGCGGTTGGCCGTTTGCTTAAGGAAAAACCATGAAAAGGGTTATCAATACGAATAAGTTTTGCTTCTAAAAACTTGGGTCTTGAAGTCTCGGTCTCGAACAAACTCACCGAGTCTCCATCTCGGTCTCGAAATTTTTTTCAAGTCTTGGTCTCGAATTTTTTCCAAGTCTCGGTCTAGGTCTCGACCATCAGGATCTTGACTACATCACTACCAAATGAAAGAGCTTTTGTCACTGTTTCCCAAATCACCCGTGACAAAAGTTTTCGATGGCCGGAGCCCAGACAGAAGCCCTCAAGTGGCAAAAAATATCAAATCAGCCTAGCTGAAAATATGAAAGTGCGAAACCACTTGCAACTTTTTCTTAATTTGTAGGAAAAGAAATTGGGGTTTTTTAAAAGACATTGACCCTCGAGGACGCCCAAAAACTCCGAAAATTCTTCCCGAACAGGAATCCGTTTACAGTGAGACGATCCCGACCACTCAAGGACACCAATGCGGTAGCAGAATTGCTACTCCGATCGGAATTCAGATGTCCAACATGGAATTTTTGTTTCATTCTTCGAATAGAAAATGTCGTATGGGAAGTGAATTTGTTTGTGTTTAGAAAATCAATAACCTAGGATCAACATCTCAGCAATTATTATTGAACGCAATTACACCAAAGGCACCACTACTACCGTCAGTGCAAGGGAGTAGATAAAAGTGAATAAACTTGAAGTTTTCGTATAAAAAATGCTCCGATGTGGGTATTTCCTTTTCCTGAGTTTGAGCAAATAGTTTTATTTCTTCAGCACTTGCTAATCAAATATTCTGAGGTGTTTATTCTCGATGCGTTGTTGGAATCCCTACTAATCACCCTAAGTGTCGGGTAAGTTTGCAAACAAATAATTTTTCATTCTTGCCCTTAAGTTACCTTCCCCACCTTTTTTTTTCATTCATGAGAAGTGACGCGGGACACTCCATCGATTCGTTTGAAATCCATCGGTTCGTTTGATATTAGTTGTTGTTCGTGAATGCAATATTTGTTTGTTTTGTTTGGAAGAACAATGATGCGAAGACAAGCAAGTGTTTTCATTGTGACTAACACACCATAGGAAAGTTCTCAGTCTTTTCGTTAAACATTGAGAGTTATACAAAAGACATATATGTTGCGTAATAAACTTTATTCACTTTTGCAAAGAACTAGAGAGATGTTTGAAGATAACTGTAAGGAGTTAAGAAGTTCCTTGTTCAGACCAGTTCGTATTTTCACTTAACTGTTGTTTATGTTGTTTTCACTCTACCCCAAGCGGTTGCAACGCTTGCAGATGAAATTGAACTTTAGTTACCTGAGTAAATAATACAGCCAAGAAACAGCTAAAAACACTTGGCGGACGTTTCGGCTCATTTCTGTTGTCACACTCATCGATATAAGCCTAAGCTGATCTGGGTCTTAAACCTTGGGGGCTTGAGCCGCGGTACAGCCTTGGCTTACGCCTGCTCTATATTTTTGCCTGACTAGAATTGGACCTTAAACTCGAACTTGAACTCGATCGCGAAAAAGGTTAATTTGAACTTATCCTAAATTTCACAAAATTGCTCGAACATACCATAAATTCGATGAAAATTACTGGACTCGAGCTCGCAAAATCGAAAATGATGAACTTCAACTTAAACTCGTAATGAACTCGATTAAAAATGCTGCGAGTTCGCATCCCTGTCTTGAAGTGCAGGTACATGATGTTAGTTTTTTATTGCTCAACCATGCTTTGAAAATCTTGACGCAATTCGAAACTTAAAACTCAAATCGTTTTCTGTGCAACCGCGCTAGCAGCTCTCTTTGATTTAAGAGCAAAGATTAAAAGAAGAAATCATTCTTATTGCGGGTTTGCAACTCGGGGCAACTGCAACCGAAGGCGTATTGCAGATTTCGTTTGGTTTTACAAAGGAGTTTTAAAATATGTCGCAGATGCTGTGATTTTTCTAAGGAAAGCTTTCATGCGACAACTGGGTTTAGAACGCGGTTCTATCATTTTCTGAATTTAGCACTGTTGTGAAGTAGTGCAATCAGGAAAGTAGAAATATGGATGAGTTATATGAAGAGTTGCAATCACGAGGCAGCAGTGAAATGCTTCGACTTCGAGCGTATCAGTGTTCGAGATCGGTGCATAAGATTGATTGAAATGGTAGAAAATTTTAACAAAAGTGAGTAAAGTTTTTGAATTTTGAATACTCACAATTACGCACTCTGAATTCTCACTGATGAACACGGCATGGAGGGACGAAAGAAATCATATGAAAGTTGTTTCCACGGAAGCAGAACTTCAAGGTTATTGCAACTCACCCAACGAATGCCGTCAGATGTTCAAGCGTTTGCTCAATAACAAACAATTACTGAATTTGTCCGGAAAGGATCAAAACACTGCACAAACTACCTGCTTTCTCGCATAATTGTCCGCACGTACCCCGCATGATTGTCCGCACGTACCCCGCATGATTGTCCGCACGTATATTTGCAATGGAGCAACAAAGCCTTTGAATCATTTTTTGTTCTTCGCGAGATTCGGTAAAAAATAAACTAGAAGCATTTTCACTGCGTCATTTTAAAAATGTTGCACAGCAGGTTAGATGGAAAGGTTCGGATAAAGGCAGGTTACACGCTGTTCGAACATTTTGTTCGAGTTCAATTAGGTCATAATAGCATGTTGTGCCTGGCCTGACATTATGCATGCCATTCCACGCCAAAAGGCTAGATTTCGTTGTAGCAATTTGGAATTCGAATGAACTTGATGTTGTTACAATAATTTTTGTTAAATTTGGATGATTCGAGTTCTTTTGACAATATAAGTATGTGTTAGCAGTAGGCTAAAATCCTCATACAGTACATTAACGATTTGGTTAATTTCGTAGTTTTCGTGTAAATCATTTTTAGACATCAATGTCTTCCATTTTTGTGGCTTCGGAATAGCCACGTTATTTGTAATCGAAATTGATTGAATTTACTTTCATAACTGAAATGGAAGAAGTAGCATTTTACTGCCGAGTTTTCATGCAATGCTGACGCACACGGTTTAGCGGTTAGCGTGCTGTATTCGAAACTGAAATCCATTTGTTCAAACTTATAATAAAACCAAAGTGGCAAAAGCAGTGGCGTACGCAAGGGGAGGGTTTCGGGGGTCAACCCCCCCCCATTGAAGATTTTAAAAGAAATAAAAACCTCTCTTTTTGGAACGAACCGTTTTTTTTCATACAGAGAATGCCGAAATTGCTCTCATGTTTTTCTGTGCTATCCAACTTGCTTATAAAACCTTGAAAAACTTTCATTGTGATGCAATATTAGGCCTACCAATAGTCAAACCTTGCTTGAGCGCTGCGCTTGACGTTGACGATTGCAGAAAAAGTGAAACTTTTCTTGTTTTTAGGTAAAATCGTTTTTACGCACCGTAACTGTCTCAGGAGCTGGAGTGCTCTGTTTACCAGACACCCCGATTATGTGCTTGAGAGTATCACACGATATCGACGCTGTGATTTGGGTGAAAAATACTTGGATATAATCGACGCTGTTTTTGACCTTAATCACATGATTAGAGGTTCCTCTCGCGCGTAGTTTATTGTAATTTAAAAATTTTTCGGTAGGGAGAGCAGTTTTTGCTCATGCTTCACTGCCTTCAGTTTTCAAGACAGGGAAAACTGCCCCTTTTGTAATGAGAGCATATTAAATATTTTTATCTAGGTTTATATGTGTTGTTTATATCAATGTTGGTTCTTGAAAAGATTTTTTGGAGGGAAGCAATTACCTGTTTTACCTCCCTGGCTACACCCTGTTTGTGACATTGCGAAAGCTAGCTTACTTTAGTCAGTTCACCTTCCTATGGCTCAAAAATCAAGTCGACTAAAATTTTTTGGTAAATTTTTAACCACGAATTGACAGCTTGAGTTTTTGAAAAAATCTTTTCGCTCCTAAATGAAGCGCAAAGAATCAAGTGAATGAAATATCTGGATTGTTTTCTTCGTTATGGCATTATAATAGCTGTGACGTCACCGAAACTCACGTCATCACGATGTGACGTCACTGAAACCCTCCTCCATTGAAAAATCCTGCGTACGCCACTGGGCAAAAGCGTGTAACATCGTTGCCTAAATCTATCTGACGTTGCTCTAGTACTTTGCAAGGATATTGGACATCGAGCCGAGAATAAGACCAACCTCACCTCCCCGTGGTACGCGGCGGAAACAACATTGTTACGTTGGCTAAAGAGGCTACAAGACAAGCCAGCAAACGGACGTGTTTTTTGTGGCAGCTTTGAGTTAACTTGTAAGTGCAGCAAGAAAATACAAAGTCTTAGCAACACCCAAGCTAGGAAAGATAGTTCTGTTTCCCACAACTTTGAATCTAAAACGAGAAGTCCTAATTGCTTAAACTTTAAGGTGGGTTTACACGAACAAAAAATTTCCACTCCACTGAACAACGCTTTGTTTGTTCTTTATAATGTCATGCAGCTTGCCTCCACTTTGCTCATCTTGTCTTAGCTCCACTTTGCTCCACTTGCGTCAACTTTGCTCAACTGCTTTGACGCAAATACTTCAAAACTCCGCTCCACTTTGCTCCACTCGCATCAACTTCTTTCAACTTGTGATCACGCTAGTTGACGTAATTACCTCAGCTCCGCTGCACTCGTGAATCGCTCTTGTAGCGAAAATTTTGAAGTTGAGGCAAGTTGAAGTGAGCGGAGATTGGATTTGGCCCATAGGGTACTCTAGGCTTTTTGGACAAAACATCGGCAGAAACTTAATAGCTTGAAGGTTTTACCACGACATTTTAAAACAACTGTAAAAAGGGTTTAAAAGGCTGTGTTTTGACTCGAGTAAGCAAATTTGCTGGGCTATTGCAGCAGGTTAGTCTAGGCCTAGACTAAACATTTTTTAACTTCAGTTTTACTTTTTCATCTGAAAGTGTAAAAATGCAAAATTTTGCGCATGATTCTGTTGGCAGAACAATTGCAAGCCAATTAAGTTATGAACTGTGAAAAATCTTCAATCTGTAAAGCAAGGGCTGATATGGCCCAACTAGGCCTATCGTATTGTGAGGACAGCAGTACTGGTACGTAGGTTACCACTGGTACTAGTTTGTTTCCTTCCTACATGTCATCACTTTGTATTCTTGTATGTTTAGCCAGTAAAGCAAAGTGTTGGCTGTCATTATGGACGGCTGCAAACTTGCAATTGTGATGTCAAAGAATAACAACCGGTCCATACCGGTACCCTGTTTCGCCTAGTAGACTAGACTAGTTTTAGCACTTCAAGGTAGATTTTATCGGTATTGTACCGGTAATGACTAGGCGATTTAATTTAGCCAGATCATAAGCTGCCTGTTAGTTAAACACTGGTAATCTGTGCTACTCATTACATTTCTTTGCTTAAAAATGATAATAAGAGATAAGCTTAAAACTTCCTGCATTATTAATAAACGTTATTATTCTGTTAGATGTAGTATTTTGAGTTGATATCAGTATTTTAACTGTTTAATACTTATCGAAGTAGACTATTGTCTCAACATCCGTTTAATAAAGTTAAAGAAATCAAAGAGTACGAGACTACAAGTCAATACCAAAAGTTGCTGATGGTAAACGCATATCAATGAATGCACACAATCATGAAAATGTGTTCAAATGCATATACGGTAAGTGTTTTAGTTATTTGGTGACATTGCCGGTGTGTTATTAGGTCTACAAAGAAACATCAGTAAAGTTATTTGTTCATACTCGTGAGCACTAAATATTTTCCAACTAAATTTATTATGTACACACCGGGACCGAGCTACCAGTACTAAACTAATGACATTTTTCATCAAACAGTACCTAAAAAATTTAGGCAGTGTCTATTTTGTCGTTAACGGCAAAACATGGCTGTTTCTGAGCGTGAGGTGCGTGACGGCAAAATAACTTGTAGGTCTATTTTGCCGGCAGTAGATCCTGATTGTACACACTGCTGACAAAATAGATCTAGAAACTATTTTGTTGTTATCGGCAAAATAGACACTTCCAAAAGTTTTTTCAGTGCCGACTTCATTGCCAGTACCAAATGTCTAACCTGGGTCTCGTCTAGAGTAAGCCGTCCGCGTTTGGAATAACCCGTCTGCATGAAGCGATGAAAGACGCAGACGGCTGACTCCAGATGAGACCCCTCTTACCTTAGTTGACAGCAAATACTATTCAGTATTAAAGGAGAATGTAACAGCCTTTCTTCGTCAACACCATGATTAAGAAAGCCTACTGTGCATGGGTTTCATTGGTTACTTTCATAACAGGCTCGGTTCTAACCTAGCTATCATACTTGCCCGTATAATTATTCCTTGTATATAGCCTCTGATTTGGAGAGCACAAGTTTATTTTGCAGTCTCCCGCAGTGCAGTGTTGGCATTTTTACTGCTTTGAAAAATTGAAACTGTACTTATATAATTATTGTATATGTGATTTTAGTTTTCAGTATATTATGCTAAAAGCATAAATATTTTTTAATTGGATCATAAGAGAATGAAATTAGTGATCAAACGAAGAATTGCATGATTTGGAGCGTGGCTGCATGCATGAAACGGTACTAAACCAAGGTGACTTGTTTGATGAGTTTGTATTCCAAGAAATTCACTGAAGGTGAGCAGTAGCCAGTTTATTTAAATTTTTTGGTAGTATTAATCGCTTTTGATTCTGAGAATAAATTATTGTCGTTTTATGCAGTGGCGTAGCGAGAAATTTCAACAGGGGGACCATAATTTCCACATTTTTTAAAGGTAATTTTTTCAGCCAAACAAGGTTGAAGCTGATTGAAAAACAAGAAAAGTTCTAGGGAGGTCCGGGGGCATGCTTCCCTGGAAAATTTTTGAAAATTTTCATGCTGGAATGGCTATTTTAATGCTTTTTGAATATTTTTTAGCCAGATTTTGTTTAAATTTTTTGGCCCTACTTCTGAGTGCTTCGCCAAATATGATGCATTTTGCTCGCAAATTTTGTAAGGCGTAAGGCTTATTGCAATTGAAGGGGTTCAAGACTATGGAAAAATTGTATATATACATCAGAAACATTAATTTTTGAAAGTTGCTGGTATGAGGATGCATACCTTTCATCCTATTCCCTGGATCCGACCCTGGTCATAAGCTACAGAAACCATCAAAAGAGTCTGGCTTATTTCAGTCACTTGGCACCATTAGTGTTCACATTGTTTCAGTCGCTCATTGTTTCAGTCGCTCATGGTGAACGGACGTGTTTGCTAGGCTCTTAGCTGTAGGGAAATTAAAAATTGGAAAAAGCAGCAAAAAAGTAATAAAATCAGCCATAATTAAAGAAAAAGAGTTTTACAGAAGAGTGAATATGCCAAAAGATCAAATTGAAGCTAAACTTGATTTGATATTGCTTAAGTTGGATGGCTTAACTGATCGAGTTGATAGGCTAGAAAAGACTGTCACCAGCAGTCAGCACCAAGTTAGCGAAGTAAAAGCTAAACTGTCCAAAAGATGCGAGAATATTGAGCTTCGTTTTGCAGAAAATTCAGAACTTATTAACCTTAAAAAGCAAGTGAAAGTACTAGAGAAGCAAAGAGATGAAGAGTATGAGATTTTAATGAATCAGCAAACGCAGATCTTGCAATCAAAAGGACAGTTACAGCAATATAAACAAGTAGCTGAACGGGAAAGTATAAGTCTCGAAGCTTATAGGAAAAAATTCAATTTACTGGTTCATGGACTCGAGGAAGATCAAAACAACCCATGGGAAAACAGGACTATAACTGAATCCATGTTAAAGAAATTTCTCAAAGATGGCTTACAAATTGAAAATCCTGACCAAATCAGTATCATTGATGTCCATAGGCTTCCACAATACCCATTGTTTAAAAACAAAGTAAAAATCAATAGACCGATTATCTTCAAATTAGCTGGTAACAACGACAAGCAAATGATCATGCAGTTTAAAAAATCTTCGTCGGTATAATGAAACTAGATTGGAAGAAAATTCTAAAGCAGGCAAAGTATACGTGACTGAACATTTACCTAAGCCACTTTATCTGCAAAAAAAGCAATATCAGAAAATAAGAGAGCTAGTTGGTGCATACAGGACGGGGAATATTGTCTGTATGTTGATGGGAAAAAATCATTGCCTAGAAGAAGTCACTTTAAGGTGAATCAGTTTCGCAACTTTTGTGTCACTCCCTCATTTGCTTTTATTTTGATTTTTTGATTGCCTTAAAGTGCTACCGGTTGGCCTATCTTTAAACTTGATCCAAAGTTGATTTAATTGCATTAAATTGCTGAATTCTATTTATCTAATCTCATGCTGTAAATTCTTCTTTTTAAATTCTTCCTAACTGCGTTTTGGTTAGCTTAGTATGGTTAGCTTAATATGAGTAATCTGAATACGATAGACACTGATTCAAGTCAAGCGATTTCACGAATTAATAAAATTTATCAAATGTCGGATGACATGCATTCTTATATCACTCGAGACTTATCCTCTACCAAGTATTTTCATGCTGATCGTATATCTTCCCTTAAAATAACCTCTACAGATTTATTTATTATTCATATTAACATCCGCTCGTTAAACAAAAATATTGACGATTTGCTTGAATTCTTAACTGAAATAGGTACCCGCCCGAATATAATATGCCTTACAGAAACCCGATTGAAACAAAATAGTCTTATCAATACTCAAATCTTTGGTTACAAATTTTGCCACGTAGATTCGGATACTAACGCTGGAGGAGTGGGTATATATATTAATGAAGAAATTGAATTTGCTTGTGGAAATTTATACAGCTTTTCAAAAAATGGCCTTGAAAATTTATGGATTTTTATTAACACAAGTTTAACCCAAAATTTTGTTTTAGGGGTAGTTTATCGTCATCCTAACGCCAATGTTAAGGAATTTATTGATGAGTTTAATGATACCTTTGTAAAACTTAATTCAAAAAATGCCAATTGCGTTGTTCTTGGCAATTTCAACATAAATATTCTGCAACAAGACATCAAACCTGCGGCTTCCTATATTAATATGTTACACTCCAACGCTTTTTTTCGCTTCTAGATAAATCTACGCGTATAACCGAGTCTTCATCCACTCTAATTGATCACCTTATAACTAACATTACAAAATGTAAAATTGTACCTGGTATTATTGATTACCAAATAGCAGACCATTTGCCGACTTTTGTTACTATTAGCAATATTAAAAAATACTCACATAACACTACAAAGTTTTACCGAAACACGAAACAATTTGATTCAAATGAATTTTGTCAAGATTTACAAATATCATCGGAAGAGTATTTTTGTAGCATGCCCGAACTAGATTCGCTAAACTTTAACGATGTTTTTCACCACTTTTTAAACACAATAAAAACAGTAATAAATACACATGCACCACTTAAGCAATGCACACGAAAACAAAAAAGGTTACAACGTAAATCGTGGATATCTAAAGGTTTGTATGTATCCATACGAAAGAAGCAAAAATTGTCTAAGACTCATTATTTACGCGGATCGAATAATCAAAAGGCGTTCTGCAAAAGATATGCAAATCTACTGACTAAACTAAAAACAGCAGCAAAAAAGCTATATTTTGAAAATCAGTTAAAATCTGTCACAAATAATCCTAAAGAAACTTGGAATATTTTACGAGAACTTTTACCTAAAACAAAATGTGACACAACACCATCCACATTAAAATTTGATGATGCAGTTATTTCTGACAAAAATAAAATTGCTGAAACTTTTAACACTTTTTTTGCTAATGTCGGTCACAAAATTTCTGAGGACATTAATTCGACTAAGTCACACATTGACTACCTAAAGAATAGTGTCACATCTTCAATGGTTCTATCTCCTCCCACTCCTAACGAACTGGCTACTGAACTTAAAAGGTTAAATGCAAATAAATCCACTAGCGATAATAAAATACCAACAAAATTCTTAATTATTGCTACGGACGTCTTATCACCTTATTTAGCATACCTTGTGGAGTATATATTTACACAAGGTATCTTCCCCGACGAACTTGAAATAGCTTAAGTTATTCCTATATATAAAACCGGCTCTAACCAATCAGTTGAAAATTACAGACCAATTTCATTACTTTCGCCATTTTTAAAAGTCATTGAAAAATTAATAAAATCAAGATTAAATATTAGTTTTCTAAACAAAAATCAATTTCTGTATGAGAGACAAAGTGGCTTTCGTGAAAAACACACAATTTTGTTTCCTCTCATTGATGTAGTTACGCAAAGCTTCGATAACATTAACGACAAACTGTACACATGTGACAAACGACAAACTATACACATGTTTAAACCAACCGGTCATTTCTATTCTTTTCGATTGTTTACAAGGAATCTGTGACATCATTATCCAGCACGTACTAATTCCTTGAAGATTTTATTTCAAATGTTCTACCTTGAGCAGAACGAGTAGAGGCTTAGATTTGGAGTGTGTAGTTCTTTTGAAGGTTAGAATTTTTTTTTTTTCAGGAGGGTGGGAGGTTGCTATGCTGCACTGACGAGACCATAATAAGGTCGAAACGCGTCTGCAGCTGCAAATGAGTGGGTTGCCATGGGGGCTTCTAGTGATGTGGGCTAGTTAGGCTACCGGTAACTTAGCTGTGGGTTAGCAGTTGTAGGCTCTTTGATTGAATATCGTTGTTTGGGGCCAGTCGTCTGCTAAAAATAGGGCACAACCTAGAAAAGAGATGAAGTCGAGATGTCCATGTAAAGCAATGCAAAAAAAGAGTCTCTACTGTCTGGAATGAGTTTAGCCTGGATTGGCTGTGCGTAGCAAGGCTGACGAGAATTTTGTTATAGTCGAAACATTAATTTGTCCCTTGCAAATTTCTCATATACACATGTGCTATTGCGTTAGATATTAAAAAAGCTTTCGATTCGGTTAATCATTCAATATTGCTAAATAAGTTGTCTCACTATGGTATACGTGGAGTCTGTCATCAATTATTTGAAAGTTATTTACTTAACCGAAAGCAATATGTATGCATCAATGATGCAAACTCTCCAATGCAGGAAATAAAATCAGGAGTACCTCAGGGATCAGTATTGGGACCAATACTCTTCCTATTATGCATAAATGGTCTCAGTAATGCATTATTATGCAAGCCACGTTTGTTTGCAGATGATACACTATTGTTGTATTCCTCTGATAATCTAAATAAATTAAAAGCTTTATGTAATAATGAACTTTTACTTGTTAAGCTTTGGATGGATGCTAATAAACTAAAAATAAATACAAGTAAATGGCAAGCAATCATTATCAATTACAAACTAAGATCTCCAAGATGCGATATTCAGTTGCGATATAACTCAAATTATATTCAATCTTCCGCAAAAATAAGATATCTTGGAGTCGTAATTGACCACAAACTAAGTTTTTTGCCACATATTCAAAATTTAGAAGCCAAAGTATTTAGAAATATCGGAATATTATTTAAACTTAATAAAGTTCTTCCCATTTCTGCATTAAACACTCTGTATTACGCTTTGGTCCATCCACTTCTATTTTGTGGGATAATTATCTGGGGATCTACCAATAATTCCTACCTCACTAAACTAAGGTCTCTTCAAAACAAGGCTTTAAAAGCAATTTGTCATCTTGGTTGGCGTACTTCTAAACATCTTTATCGTAAATTCAAAATTCTGAAATTAAGCGATTTATACAAAATTGAGCTAAGCAAGTTTGTATATAGATACATTAGCAAATATACTCCAAAATATTTTAATGACTATTTCATAGAATTTAAGAACGCCAATGTTCATGATACAAGATCATCTTCTCGTCAAAATTTAATATTACCTTTGTATGCAACTAATCGGGTACAAAAATCGATCAAATTTCAAGGAGCTAAGTTATGGAACTCTTTACCGTTCCCATTAAAACAATCATCTCGTCGTAAATTTCTCAAAACACATAAGGAGCTTATATTTCAAAACTATATATGATTTTCAGTAATAAAATTATCTATCCATCACATTCTATAAATTTTCAATTTAATTATTCATCTTAAAGCTAAGTTTTGTATTAATCCTAGAGGATCGATATCTCCAATAATTAGCTATAAATTCATTTCATAAAGTATGTGCTTAAAGCTTTCACTCCATTCGAGCCTTTTTTCAAGTATTTGATTATTGCTTCGGAAATCGCTTGACTTGAAGACTTCGCGTCCCTTCGCGATTCCTTGTCAAATCACCTCTTTTCTTTTGTGCTTAAGTTAAAAGCGTTCTTAAATTTGTACATTGTTTGGTATCGCCTTAGTTGTGATGTTGACTAAATAAATTCAGTTGTTATTGTTGTTGTTACTTTTGTTCTTATGATCTTTTATTATAAAAGGTGGAGTCAAAAGGGGGGGGCATGGCACAATGCCCCCCCCCCTAAATATGCTCCTGGTTTTATGAATGTGATAAAAATTATTCTGGCTTGGGGTAATTGGTGACTTAAGAAAAGGACGGTTTCTCCATATCAAAGGATTGAATTTACCTGGCGTTTCATAATTTAAGTGGAAGTTCTGAACTTCCATGTTTTTTTGCTACAAATTTTTGTTATCTGTTGGAAAACTGGCCAGATGTTTTTTATTTTCATGTTGAATCCAACTAATTTAATGATAACCTGGTATCATGACCGCGTGAAAAGCCAAATGTAGTTTAGTTCTCAACTTAGTTATTTGTGTGTTTTATAATGTTTTTAGTTATAGTGGTTTATGTTTTTTTGCAGATCTGTAACTTAAGTCAGTAAATAGTAATGACTAGGGCAAGTTTTTGTGGCACTAAAATTCTGAAAAATTGCATTTATTTTTAAGAAAAGTTGCACCAAAAAGTTGCGTTTATTTTTAAAGAAAGTTGCAGTAAAAAGTTAAATTTAGGACTGCGCACAACAAGGTTATGCATAACGAGCAACCCTGGTTCTGTCACAATGGTACTAGAACTTCTAGGATTGTAGCTGAACTTAAATAATACAAACCAACTGTTGCATCATAGATAACATTGAGAAATAGCCCATCCGTCACAAAGCTCGTTGTTATATAATTCAAAGAAAATACTAGAATAAACTAAAATTCTAGACCAGTTTCAAAGCATAATTTTCAAATCACATTTTCACTTTTACATTTTGCGCAAAAATTTAATAAAAAGTTGCACGTAAAATCGAAAAAAGTAGCAAAAAGTTTCAAAATAAAAATTATGGTAACAGCTTAAATAAAGCACTAAACCAGCGCTCCTCAACCTTTTTTTCTCTCGTGCACCTTTGCAAGAATATTTTATATTTCATGCACCCTTGTGATAAAATTACTCTAAGTCTAAAAAAGCTTTGCGAAACCCGCGATTTCTATTGTGTACGGTATTCTTTTAAATTGTCATGACATACTGGCATCATAGATATAGATTTAAAAAGCAATAGGCAAGAAATTGATCATATAGTTATGTAAAGACCCTATCAAAACACACTTATGCAAAATACACAATACACATGAAAAGTGAGTAAAGTAAAAAAAACATAATAATCAAATCCTGCGTATTTGCAATCTTGAAATTTATATAAATGCTAAATTCTGAAAAAAACATTAATCTTCAACGAATGAAATCTGGTGCAACGGTAAAGCATTAACCTTAACTGTCAAAAACCAAAAAAAAATTTCAAAAAGTCGTAATAAAACCACAGAAATATCCTTTTTTATGCTACATCTTTATTTTATCACAACTGCATGAAAAACTAAAAGCTGGTTATCTCGAAACAAAGAAAAGCAGTGTTGCCAAAAACATTTGTCAAACACTGTTGCAGTTAATTCTAGCTGTTAGGCATAAAAAAGAATTCTTGACTTTTGGTTTTGTGATAGAATGGATGTGTCCGCTTAGCCCCCCATGACCACTTATCCCAATAGGCTATATTTATATATGTGTGTAATAGCAACAACTGTTCATTAATTTATTGACGTAATAGCGAAATTTTTCCTACGAGTTTCACCTGAGAAAATATTCTCATCCGTTATCAACCTGCTCATCTACAATCTTTGTGGTGAAACTCTGTGCGTTTCACTGATGCACCCCAGAGGCAGTTGTCGTGAATCCTAGAGTGCATGGTGCACCCTGGTTGAAGAGCGCTGCACTAAACTACGTAGAGTCTGAGTGTTTTGGAAGCTGTCGAAAGCAGTAAAAAAAAGTTGCAAAAACTTGCCCTAGTAATGACCAATACCAAATATATAGTATATTATTTTTTTCCTGACAAAGCTGCTTTACGACGAGTAGACCCGTTAATATTTTTTTAAAGCATCTTCTTTCTTATTAAATAATCGCTACAAGTTCTGGTTTTTTTGTTTTAGCAAGTCATTTTGTTTTAGCCTATACATTTTTCAGCGTGCCACTGTAAGTAATAATTGTTAGGCAAACGTTTAGCTACTAGCTTGAAAATTTGGCTAGTCACTTGTCAGGTTATTGCAATTAATAATTGTAAATACTAAAAGCCATACCTACTGCTTTTTGAAGTTTTCTGTATTGTTTGGCATGTGTAGGCAGGAAGTCGTTTTGCGAAATTATAGCTTGGTGGAGAGGTCCATGCGCACACACAGTTGATTATAAATTGTTGCAAAATATGACAATTTTTTGTTCGTTTGATTAAAAAAAAATGACCGATCCACAGCAAGGTGATAGTCATTACTGGTTTTGTACCATCTGTTTCTTACAGTAGGATTCGATTACTCATTCATTTTTCGTATTGTTCTATTCACAGCTGAGCCAATTCGCACTTAACATTTATAGGTTTCTAACTACTATGTTTTTTGCGTTGCAGTAGTCGAAATCATACACAATTTTTGTGTAAGAAAACTTTCAAGTTGAAATGATGGTCAACCTTATGAAAACTCAATTTTAATACTACCAATTGACTGCTTTTTTTGACATGCTGCATGGAAACTCGATATGATGAATCACTCTGATTTTAATTACTGAACTCAACAGTCACTGATTTAAAAAACTAAAATGGTAGAACAATCAAATCTACTGCCAAACGAACTCTGAGCGACTTAGTATTTTAAAACGTGTATTGCTTTTAAATTGATGTGAAAATTGTACCTATTTGGTTGTCCGCAATAACGTAATTAATCATAATTTAAGAAGGACTAATTCGCTCGTTGACTGAAGCTAAATGTGTGTATCTGCTGGGGGTGAGGAGCTTATAGAAAGAAACTGTTGATTTTTAAGGTTAAACTATTTAATCAAACTGCTAGAGGTTAGGGGCTTATGGAAAGAAACTGATGATTTTTAAGTTTAAAATATTTAAACAGTTCGAAATATATATAATCAAAAAATGTGAGTTAATACCCAGAGCCATAATATGTTGTTTTGTGTGTTGGTTTTGAACAATATTGATTGAGATATCGTTCATTTTTTTTAGCCGTATTAAAGTAATCTACCGGTATACTGCCAAAATATACTACAAGCTCTTGTTAGTGCTAATGCCTCAATAACCCTCCGTAGAGTAATATTTTAAGTTTGCCGCTGTTACGTATTTTTGTTCTGCTTTTGTGCATATTAAATGCTCGGCCGCTTGATTTTTTAATGTGATTACCCTGAGAACTTCGTGTAATATAGTATCGAAAGCTTTAAATATTTCGTAAAAACTGCCACACATTC